>PVIR01004984.1:49608-75078 GCA_004026965.1 Petromus typicus
GTCTCACTTTGTGGTTCAGGCTGGCCCTGAGCTCAGCCTCAAACTCACATCACAATCCTCCTGCCTCTGCCTCCCGAGTGCTGGGATTACAGGCGTGAGCCACCACGCCCGGCACTGTGGTATGTGGTACTGGTTGCTGCTGGGTGTGGGTCTCCACATCCAGTATTGTTATGTGGTTACCGGGGAATTGAACCCGGGCTTTTGCGCTTGCAAGACAGGTGCCAGAACCACTGAGCTAACTCCCCGGCCCCCATAGAATTAATTCTTAACAAAGCATATATAAAACAAAATTTAAAGCCTCATTACCTATCTTTTTGGTGGGCACTGAGCCCAAGTCCTCATGCATGGTAGGAAAGTGCCCTTCCACTGAGCTACATCCCAGCCCAGCATAAAACACTGGAGTAGATAAGGGGATAGTATTCGTAGTTGAGTCAACAATATTGTATAGCTGTCAGTTCCTCCCAATTACATCAACCAGTTCAATGCAATCTTAATAAAAACTTCAGCTCAAATTCATATATGGAGAGAGATAGAAATGGTTAACTTCACAAAAGAAGAGTGCCTCACCACACCAAGTCTCCTCTGCTGCCCCCACAGCCTACAACTTCCCAAAGAGCCCTGTGTTGCCCTCTGCTAAGGACTTAATTAACCTAACATTATCACAGACCTTGAGGCTTATTCATAAACGCTATAGAATTCATAGCATTAGATACTTTTATATGAGAAAAGTCACAATGACTCAGCAGAATTGTCAGGATAGACTCATAGTTTCTAACAGATTTTTCCAAACTGGATGATATCCACCCATTTTATGATTTGATGGATGTTCTCTTTGATAAGGCTCATTCCACGTTGGCTCTAGGACAGACAAACCACTGATCCACATGGAAGGATTGTGCTTCTGTGCGGGACCCGCATGTTGGGAAATCCAGTTTCATCAACAAGATTGGAGGACAAATGTGGATATTTATCTGTGCATTTAGCATCTGTCGGGCACTTGGATCAGAAAGTTGTAGCTGCTCCAGGGGTTTAGAATCATCCTTCAGAGGTTTGGTGCACCGTGGAAACACACGCCCTCACAGCCCTGGCTTGTCTTCGCACTCAAGTGTATGTGATGGATTTGTCTGAGCAGTGAGATGACAGACTAGAAGAAGAATCCCAGCTCTTCCAGATGTCAGATAGATCCCTCTTTATCCACACATGTCTTATAGTCACAGCAAACCTATGTGATGTGGAAGCACAGCTGAACTTCCTGAAGATTACCAGAAAATATTTATGGACTTGCAGGCCAAAGGGCCCCGTGCTAGAGAGATCAGTGCCTTGCTGAGGAAGGTTTTGCTGAAGTCAAAACAGAGGCTAGAGGTAGGTTTTTGGCTTATCAAGTGGAAACTAAACTGAAAGGAAATAAAGGGAATGGTGTGCTAAACAGATTGCATTTAGCTGTGTGAGGCAAGAGAGGCGATAAAAAGAGGCCACCACCATCACCCCAGAAGATGAGCTGGATGGAAACTGGGGAACCAAAGAAGAAGGAATGAGACCTTGAGCTGAAAATGCGAGGTGAATATACTTCAGCTCTTCATAAATACTGAGATTTGATGAATTCATCCAAAAATAGAATAATATACCAGCATTCTGGAAAGGCCATTATGTAGCTGGTTGTATTGACCTTCTATACTGAAGAAATTGGAAGCATTAGAGAAAGGAGTTAAGAACAGCTGCTGGAGAGTATGACAGCAGATCTGAAAGTGAAGGTGAATAAATAGTGGAAATCTGACCACTGGCAAAATAAATTAGAGGGAAAAAGAAATAGAAAATTTCACAGTCCAAGGAAAAGAGCACCCAGGGACTGAGTGCCTCAAACTGCTAAGAAGGTTCAGTGGAGAGTTTTGGAGAGGGAATGCGAAGTCTTGGAGGTCTGCTGTGGAATCCAGATGAGAAGGTCTTGGAGTGGCACTGGGCAAGAGTCTGTTCCACCCCCTTTGATAATGTGGCATTTCTGGTCGCTGGATGTACAGATGGTGACAAAAGGCAAGATGAAGAATGCTCAGAAGAGGAATCATTTGGGGAAGGAAAGAGGCAGAGAGATGTGTGTTTGATGTGAAGCCTGAACACTTATTCTCTGGAAAGAGAAAAGCTGATAAAAAGGCAAAGAGTGTCCTCTTTGCTGCCGTGGTTTAGCCAGACTGGCTACTTCATGGTATGGTTTCATAAGCCTGGAATAATTTAACTGAGAAATAGTTAAAGGTGTAATTGTTGAAAATGGCAATTCATTTAAATGGCATAGTATCTATATTTTGATGAAATAGTATTTCTACATTTTATGGAACTAATTCAGATTTCAAACTAAAAGGTTTATTGGCAGAATTCTTGGTATTTTTGATGGAGAATGAACTTAATTTTGCAAAAGGTAGCTTTGACTTATCACCCAGGAGTAGTCATTTTGTAGTGAAGAAAATACCTTCCCCTCTTGGTATCTGCAGAAGGCTACCAGCTCTGACTTGTATGCCTGGGAGCAAACCTGCTTGCAAGTGTGTCAAGACCTTGTATTTAAAACACTCTAATTATTTTCTTGTACAATGTGTCAATATAATCTGTCTTCAATTATTTCATCCAAAATAAAGCGCCAGAGGAAAATAATTCTTAATAGGCTGAAAAAGACAAAACAAAATTGGAAGACATGTCTTGCAATAGATTAAGACATGTTACAAAGCAATACTACTGAAAACAAGCTTGATATTGGTATAGGAACAGACAAATATCAATGTAACATTATAGGAAAAACAAAGAAGGACTTGCACATAAATTTGTTATATAGTAAAGAAGATGCCACATACCAGAGAGTAAAGTGTAGATTATTATTTGATAGTACCGGGTAAGGCAGACAAATTATTAGATATTGCTTACCTTGTATGATGCACAGTGACAATTTCTACATGAGTGAAGCTGTAACAATGAAAGTAAAATTAAATAGGGATGGCAGCAAGGATAATTTTGAGATGTAATGGTACAGAGGGGCCTTTAAATATAGAACCAAAATAGAAAATTCAAGTTAATGAAAAAATAATATAGATTTAGGTACATCAGAAACAAGGTTTCACAGTTAATAATTGATGCTGTAGACAATAACCATCTGGATGGAAGGCAGTTAATTTCTGTCTGAAAGCTTTAATATTGTAATTCAAAAGTAACTCTTGAAGTTAAGGATGGAGAATCTGATAGCTAAATTGTTGGGATCTGAACAGGCAACTTATGAACAGGAAACAGGATCATCTCTGTTACTCAAACCCATTGGTCATTAGATAAGTGAAAGACTAATTGGTGATACATTATTTTATAGCCATCAGTATAACAAAAATAAGTATGAAAAGTTGAACACCATAGCTAGGAGAAATATGAACAGATTAAAAGCTCTGTGTACTACTGGTGGATGTGTATCCCGGTGCAACTTTCTGGAGAACAGTCTAGCTGAAGATAGTAAAATCAAGTATGTGTAAGTCCGACACTTTGGAAGTCCCACTAGTGGGCCCATTTCTCAGCCTTCCCCAAAGCTTCCACAGTTAACTGAGAAGTGAAATACACAAGCGTGCTCATTGCAGCACTTAACAGGCACTGGAGTTAAGCAATCTGTCTTATCTACTACCATTGGACAAAGGAGATGGAAAACTGTGATGCTCCACTGTGTTCATTCTGATGAGCTTCTGTGTCTAAAGCCTTAATGTTGTGATATAGAAGTGACTCTCCCTGCAACACAGATAATCTTTAAATACCTAAGTGCTAAAGGGTGCAAAGGAACAAAGCAATGTGTCTGTACAGAGCGAAGCAGGGTTTGTGTGAATTAAATGCAAACACACCACTCTGTATATTAAAAGGATAACTATGATTATCCATTTAAAAGCATTCGAGTGGTATCTGGAAGAGGTAGGTAGGGAATGAGATGCTGAACAAAACAAGACTAGATCAATATTCAAGTGTGGGGCCTTTGATGAATCAAAGACTTTTGTAACACATAAATTAGGTTCAATTCATTCAATGGGAGATGCTTTTAAAAATGATCTCTTTTGACTCATTCCCTTACAGTCAAATGCTCCATAATTTTTAGTTAAAAGTAAATCAGATGAAACATTTTCCATTATTTCTTTGGCCAAGTTGGTGGCTGAAATATTGTGTTTGGGGAATTGATTTTTATGCTGGATGAAAATAAACCTAAGATAATCTTTCTAAAACATTTACTGAACTGAAACTTGTGCTTAAACTCCTTGGCACATGCCTCTCCTACAGCATAAGAGTCTCTATGACAGCTCTTTTACCTGTTTGCTGCTTGTACTAAGACTCTCCCTTCATTCACTTCAGGAAAAAGAACAAATCATGCTATGGACAGTAGGGGGTTTATTTATTTATTTTTTTTCTTTTTTCTTTTTTTTTGAGATAGGGTCTTGTTTTGTGGTTCAGGCTGACCCTGAGCTCAGCCTCAAGCTCACATCACAGCAATCCTCCTGCCTTTGCCTCCCAAGTGCTGGGATAACAGGCGTGAGCCACCACGCCCCTGGCACTGTGGTATGTGGTACTTGTTGCTGCTGGGTGTGAGTCTCCATGCCCAGTATTGTATATGGTTACCAGGAATCGAACCTGGGCCCTTGGGCTTGCAAGACAGGTGCTGGAACCACTGAGCTAAGTGCCCAGCCAGTAGGGTTTTTAATTTCGTGCAAAAGACATTCAAAACTAAATTGGCAATTTAACATCAAAGGCTTTTTGTTTTGTTAAACTCAGAAGCCAAAATAACATCAAAAGGTTTAATGTATGCATGTTTTGTGTGTGTTGTCTTTTAACACTTTTAAACTTTATTAGTATGTAGTCGCAGGACACACTGGTTGCATTCACTGCAGGGAGCTGGTACGTGTGCACAACGGATCTTAATTCTTTGTACATCCCCTTTCCCTTCCTCACCTCCCAGCTTCCTCTTTCCTTTTTCCCCTTTCTTTTCCCTCCCTTCTTGCTCCTTTTCTTGATTCCCCCTTCCTATTTGAGAAGGATCTATCTGCCTATGTCCTGTTGTCTAACTTATATCTTGTTCTTTATTTATATTTTGGGTTTCTTATATCAAAGGAATCATGTAATATTTAATCTTGTGCATCTGATTTACTTCACTTAACATCATATCAAGGTGTACCCTCTTTCCTACAGAGGACTCATGTGTCCTTCATGGCAGAGTAGTACTCCGTTGTGTGCAAATGCCACAATTTATCCATTTATCCACAATTTATCCATTCATTTGTTGAAGAGCATACAGGCTGCTTCCAAGATTTAGCTGTTATAAACTGTGCTGCTATAACAGGGTATAGATGTATCACTGTAACATTGCTGTCTTCAACTCTGAGGAGGGGTATGTGTCATTTCAAAGGAGCTTGATCACGACAACCTTATTTTCATCTTATCAGGTAATGAACTTTTCCTACATGGTGTGTTCTATCAGTTGTTTCAGATTTTTAGTAAACAAATCTTTTTAAGAGAGAGCTGAGCATCATGTTTGTACACAATGTGGTGAAGTGTGTTTCCTGTGTGCTCCCTGTCCCATCTTGTCTTAGTAACTATTCCTGCTTTTTGATAATCTATGATTTAGTCAGACGAGTCCAGTTGAGAAGACAAGAAATAATTTTTCAAAAATTCTATTACTTAATAAATACCTAGTTAATCAGAAGTCACTGTGAGGCAGTAGCATTATGAATTGTTATTAAAACTAGTGAATATTTAATAAAAAGAAATTTACTACAGTAAAAGATATATAGCTACTTATTGCCTTCAGAATACTTCCTCTTGTTTCACACGTACTTATCACACTGCTCTTTCCATTTTTTGAAGCAGTACTGGGAGTCCTCTTTCATCTGCGTCTTTAGCTGTGTGGTCATGATGCTGTGGGTAATCTAAATAATTCAAAACATATGTTTCATAGTCATTTTGACTTTGAGAAAGAGCTAGAAGTCCCACAATGCCAGCATCAGTGAATAAATGTACGAAGGCATGGCATAGGCCCTGTGTCAGGCCCTCCCTTTCTCTTGGATGGCACTCAGCAACAGCAGCTGAGTTTACTTGCGAAAGACAGGGAAGAAGACTTACAGAACTCCCCCAGAAGGGGTCAAGGATGACGGCATAAGTGTGTTCAAAGTAGAGGAAGAACTCTGAGGCAGACTAATGGCTATATGTCTTTACTGTGATAAAAATGTAAATCTTCACATCTGTTTTGATCACCCTTGCAGCAGACATCTGCCCAGTACTAGCAGGCTCTAGTGGCACAAGTTCTTGCCCCTCACAAGGCTGCTGCGTTACCCTGGAAGTAGCAGAGCTCGGCTGAGCTCACTCCCACAGCCAACTGACTCCGACTAACTTCCTCCCTTCTGAAATACTGTTTGTTTCCTTCAGCAAAGGCCTGCCTGTGCCCTCCTCCTGCAGTCCCACCTGCTGGACGCTTGTTATAATTCGGGGTGCCGAGGCCTGCCGGCTCCCCTGCCCACACTGGATGTCCTGGGGGTTCTTTGTCTCTGTTGCCCGTATCACTCGGTTTCACTCAAGTCTCTGTCCTGTGTCTTTATTTCTGACTTTCCTATTGCTTTCAACCACTGGCCGAAAAGAGGCCAGGGAACACTGAGGGGCCTCTGGCAATCTGCCCTTTTCCTTTTTCCTGTACATTCCTTGTCCATTCTTTTGGAATTCCAAAGTTCAGATAAATCTGTGTATACTTTGAGTTCAACTTGTTTTGATTAATAAATAGTTTTTCCTAATTCAGAATTAAGTTAGCTTTGATTTTTTATTAATCTTTTAAAAATAGGGAATCTGGAGCCCTTAGTGGCTGCTACATAATTTACATGAAGTGAATGTTTTGACCATACCTATTAATCCCTCATTTTTAATTTTTCATTTATAGTGCCTACATCTTAGATATAATTCCTCCACCTTCTTTTATATCAGCAAAATTAGCTTCATAGACATATGTGAAATACTTTGATGGTTTCAAATCTCTATTAGGAATTTATCCATAAATACTTGTAATATGTAGGCTAGATTGTTCTAATATAAAAATTAATTTAAGAACATTAGCTTTTTTCTTATGATATATACATACATATTATGCATATATACATTATTTAAAATTGAAATATGTTCTTAGGGTAATTCTATATACTTCCTTCCTTTGTCTCTCTCTTTTCTTTTTTTTTTGTGGTACTAGGGATCAAACTCATGACCTTGCACTTCAAGGCAGGCAGCGGTGCCACTGAGCTAAATTCCCAACCCAATTATGTATACTCATTATAAAGGTCTGTCATTACTGTAACCACGTATTCTAGAATAAGGGGATAATCTAATTTCTTATTTTTTAACTTTTAAAATGTTATACTTTATTTAACATTAGCTGTGCTTTTCACCATGAACTGATGAGGACCTAAATCTATTTTGTATATTTGGGGCTGCAAACATCCTGGAGGGTGGGGAAAGAGATAGGTAAAGATGGCATCTTAAGGGACCACTAGGCCCAAATGACTGTGTTAAGAAGCATGGATTGCTTGGTTTTGCAGGTTGCAATAGGAAACATTTGTTGAATAATGATCCGATTGGGAATTTCTTGTAGGATTTTCTTATTTTATTTTATTTTTTGGTTTTTTGAGACAGGGTCTCACTTTGTAGTTCAGGCTGGCCCTGAGCTCAGCCTCAAACTCACATCACAGCAATCCTCCTTCCTCTGCCTCCTGAGTGCTGGGATTACAGGCGTGAGCCACCACATCCGGCACTGTGGTATGCGGTACTGGTTGCTGTTATGGTATGGTATTGTGTGCTGTATGGTATGGTATTTGGTTACCGGGGATCGAACCCGGGTTCTTGCGCTTGCAAGACAGGCGCCAGAACCACTGAGCCAAATCCCCGGCCCTCTTGTAGGATTTTCTTTATGAGTCCAGATCTCCGAGGTTTCTTCTAGTCATAGCTGGTAAAAACTACATGGTGAAGCTGGATTTTAAGTAGTTAGCTCAAAGACTAGAAATTCTTCCTCGGCTGACAGGGGCTATGGGAGCCTGTCATAGGTGGCATTTTGATCTCAGATGACTTCACCATAGGGAAAAAAGACGCGGGGCAGCCCTGATCACCCTAGAGCGCACCTGTAATGCTTCCGTCCTTAGAAAAGCTTCAGAGTCCTTGCTCCCATTTACTCAGGCTGTAGCAAGCTGACAAGGCTGCTGAACCCTATCGCGGAAAAGGCATGTGGGCATGGGGTTCCCTGTGGTTCCCACGATGACCAGAGGGTGGCAGTGTTGCTGGATTTTTTAAACATTTTAATTAATTAATTATTTTTCCCCTAATGCTACCTGCTCTGCATCAGCCACAGGTGAGCCAGATAGCCTGGATGAAGAAAATCGATTCTTACAGTTATTTCCCAGGGCCTTGGGCTTCTGATTTGTGGGTTTTAGGATTGGTCCAGAGGAACCCAGTGGTCTTGTCCCCCTGGGTCATTGCCATAGCTTGCTGCTTAGCTCTTCCTTGTGCTCCCAAGTGGCCCCTCTGCTTCGTCGCTCCCTCTTCTCCATCTCCATGTCCTCCGTAACCTTCTCGTAGTCAATCTCAGAAACAGATGGTGCTTCCAAAAGAAAGTTAAATATGGAGAAGAAAATCTCCAAGTAGAGGGATTTGTGGGGGTGGGAGATTGTATGAATTTTTTGTCCCTCACAAGTGAGGTCACTGTGGAACTCTCAGAAAGCGAGGTGAGCATGGACAGCCAAGCCACTTGGTTGAATACGGTTAACGGTACTCAACCAGTATCCGAGAATGAATATTTTTGGAAGTGACATTGAAAGAAGGGATTTGTTTGGAAATACTTTGAGAACTTAGAAGTCGGAGTGACTCCTGGCTTTGTCACTAAAACACGACGGAATCATTGGTGACGGGTATCTGTGGAGTGACCGTGGAAGAGGCACGTCACACACAGGGTCGTTTATTTCATCAGGCGTGATGAGGAGCACATCGGCGTGATGGTTAGTTTTGTAGGACATCTTGGCTGCTTGGGTACTTGGCCAAACAGTGTTCTGGGTGTTTTTGTGAAGTTTTAGATGAGGTAGAAATGGAGTAGAGTAAAGAGGACTTGTTTCCACATGTAGGCAGGAGTTACCTGGCGACGTCTGAGTGGGTCCAAACTGTTGACCATCTCCCAGCAAGAGAGACTTCCCCCAGGTTTGCCTTTGGACATTTTCTAAATATTGATTCTTCCTGGTTCTCTACCACAGCATCTTTGGACTTGAACTGCCACTGGTTTTCCTGCAGAATTTGGATTCGTCAGCCTCCATATTCACACCAATAAATTCCTGTTAATAAATCCTTTTTGAAATACATATACATCTCTGGAGAATCCTGGCTAAGGTTACACTGTTATTCTTTTTTCCCCCATAAGTAGAGAAATTAAGTGATAGAGAAGCCATGTAGTGAAGACTGTGGGAGAGAGAAGATTCAAGTCCAGCTCTATCTAATTTTAATCTGAGCTTTTACACTTCATGAGAAACAGGAGCATAGAAAAAAATGATAGTTCCAGAACTATGCTGGTAATAAATCCAGACTTTGAGTTCTGGGTTCCTGTTCTGACTTAGACTGGACCTCAATCTCTCGTATCATTTTTTTCTTTGTTCTCATTTTTGATGAGGAGACTTGCGATGTGTGACTTCAGCAAGGACATTCTTAGTTCAGAGAAGCAGAGCCTGGCCACCCTGCCCCAGCTGAGGACGGTGTGTGGATGGGTTGCCTGGCCCAGGGGGCCACCCTTCTTGCGTCCTTTATCATCTGTATAAATAAATTCAGCAGAAGGCATTGTCAGGCATTTCAGCAAAGTGTGGCCTCTGTGAGGTTATCAGCTAAACAGTATATTTGGTTTTCAAATCAAGGCATCTGTAAAAGCCAATTTGTCAGACTAATAAATTTCATTCTGAATTACAAAGCCCTGTAAGAGGATTGGAGCTTCGAAATCTTATTTTTAAATGTTTCATCTCTAGCCCTGAAAGGAGAAGCCCTTCCCGCCCCCTCAAGGGTAAGATTGCCTCATTCTTCTGATTCATATTCATCTTTCAAGATACA
The DNA here is from genome assembly GCA_004026965.1 of Petromus typicus. NCBI lineage: Eukaryota > Metazoa > Chordata > Mammalia > Rodentia > Petromuridae > Petromus > Petromus typicus. Next base: position 59,707 of record PVIR01004984.1, read on the forward strand.
AGGTTTTTCACAGCTCTTTTCCATTTGAAAGTGGGCGTCATTTTTATGTATCAGATTTAAACAATAACTTCATATCTCCAGTGCTTGACTGTTTCTGGAAATCTATTTAATTTTACAAAACAAGTTACCAAGGCATGCAGATGTGCACAATTTCCATTTTAATAGTATCATCTCCACCTGAAGTTCAGATTTACATGAATAGAATCCAAGGCCAGAATATTCTGAATTTTGAATGCTACTCCTTTGTGGAAGGGATGCTTATTTAACCAAAACAGTGTTTAGGTCCAGCTTTAATATGAAGGAAACACATACAACTCAAACCTATCTACTTCCACAATACTTGGGATTTGTTAGAAAAGCAGATGAATTGGATTGCAAACTTCTTCCCCTAAGGAAACAGCAGGAAATTTGTTTAGGTAAAGATTTATAAGGTCCAGGAAACTAAAAAGAAGATGTCTAGAGTCATCTTCCCCTAAGATCCTCAGCTGCTTTGCTTAGAATTCTGATGAATCGTGACTGAGCCCGAATGATCTGCTTCTCAGCTGTTAGCATCTTCAGGACTCCTTTAAAGAGGAAGACGCTGTGGCTTGTCTCTGAGCTCATTTATAGAATGCTCAGGAGCAGTTTATTGCTCAGAGGTGGTTTAGTAATTTTGAAAGAGCTTTTGCTTTTGTACATTTCAAGGCCCCTGTGTATAGGATTTGCATTCATTTCAACTAGTTGCTGAGTATCCTTTAAGATTAGACTCACAGGTTCTGAAGCCCTCAATCTTATCACCTTGAGAGTGACACTGACACATCCCCAGGTGATCCTAAAGAATAGATGACTTGTCAGGCCTGGTGGTGCACACTAGTAATCCCAGAACTCTGAGAGCCTTAGCCAGGTAGATAGAAAATTTGATCTTAGTCTGGGCAACTTAGTGAGACCTTGTCCTCAAAGAGATAAAAAAAGATATAGGTCATTGAGAAGGCATTGAATTCAGTCCCCAATATGAAATTATAAACTAAAACAAGAAAGTAAAAAGAAAAATGAGTAACTTGGTGTTTGCAAAATTCTTAGCACAATGCCTTATATGGCCAGCCTCAAACAAAGCTACTAGTAAACCCCTGCAGGACATTTCTATGTACTTTGTTTCATTTTGCATTTCCAATATTCCTACAGAGGGATTACTTCCTACTATTCTTTTCTCCTTATTTCCTTGTATGTTTCACAGTACTTTATAGAGGTGAGGCAGGAGGTCTGGAGGAATCTTAAAAGCAAGCAGAATGTTTCCCATTCCTTTGGGGAGGAGCTGTGAGCCTCCTGCACAGTTTATAGGCACATGCATATAAATGCACAAACTATATTTTATAAACTGTATACATATATCTGTAACAACAGACCTAGTGTGATGAACCAGCTTCTTCTTGATATATTTCTATTATTTTTCTTTTTCTTAATGCTTTAACTAGCATAAGAGCCAGGTTCCTTGAGAGGAGTCGACTCCTTATTTTTTTATACAGTTAAACAGTTTTCTTTTCCCAGGAAGGTAAACACCAGTGGACATAGGTTTATGACAGCAACTTTTCCTCGTTTAAGCTCTGGCTGTTGGGTATTTTATCTCATTGGTAAAAAGGTGAGGAATACAAGCCTCTATGGAGGCAACCTTGACTCCCTCTAACAAACTGTACATGCATTTGTTTATCCTTTGACATAAAGATTCATCTCCTATAGAAAAGCAGAATGACTTAATGTAGCCTTATGTGAAAATTCCATCATCTCTGTTGGCCTCAGTTTCCTGTTCCTTGGCATGTTTTATCATTTTTAACTGGGCCTTATGAAATGTACATGGTTTCCCATGTGACTACATTGTCTTCCTTTAGAGTATCTCACATCGTTGTGCTAATCAGGTGAGTTTCTTGCAATTCTGTTTTGCCTTCTAAGCTCCTTTTTATACTTCAATGGATCATGTATAGAGTAGAGATGACTGTAGTAATAGTTTCATTCAAGCAGTAAAGCATGTCTTTGGGGCAGTCTGCTGAATGGTCTTAGTGATCATGAGGATTCCATACTACAACCAGAAGAAATTTCAGTGATTTCCAGTTGTGTTACCTCTGGAAGCTGTGAAATTCAGTGTGGCCTGGTTGCAGATCTCTTTGCCTTGTGGGCTTTCTTTCTCCTTGTGTGTGAGAAGATTCCATGAATCCTTCTGGGCTGATGACCCTGTGAGTCCGCTTCACCCTTCCCAGACATCTATCTCTTCTGAGACACAGCTTCCTAGACTCTTTGCAGCTTGTCAAGATCATGATAGTTTTCTAGTCTTTACTGCCTCGAGCTTTGCGGTGTATCTTTGAGGCAGATCCAAGGCAGTTGTGGACGCACCTTCTTTGTTTCACTTGTCAGAGTGCTCAGTATGCCTGGGGCCAATAACTCCAAACAGTGATGTATACATTTTTAGTTATTTATGATGTGAAGATAAAGCCAGCATGTTTCATAGCTTTCATCATGTCTGGAAGCAGAGTACATATTCTGTCATATTTCCTAGCTGTGTCCCTTGTCTGTATACACAATCCCATTTAATAACCCTGGACCCTCTGTGTCCAGATCCTGACTTGTAAATATAATTTTTCAGTGAACTAAAAGAATAGTAGTTGCAGCAATACCAGTGATTCTTAGAGAAATGCCTCACTCCAAATCTGAAGTAAAGTACAAAATAAGCCTAGAACACTGTGTGTCTCCCTAAAAGTAAAGAAACATTCAAAGACTAACAGCCATGTCTACATGACACAGAAATAGTTTAAAAGCTCTGGACAAACTTGGGTCAATCAGAGTTTCACAAAAAGTAATTATGGTAATTGATTTTAACATACTGAGAATCTGTGAATTTCTGGCGATGTGAAATGAAAAGGATAGGAGGATATATGAGGGTTCATTTATTGATCAAAACATGACAGTTAATGTGAGAATTAGAAAAGTACTGTTTTTCAAACAGCTAGAGTATTCAGCAACTTCATTAACCCAGGCTCAAATCACTGGGGAAACCACTGGTGGGCAGCGTGGGAGTCATACATTTTTAAAAGTATTCCTCAGATTTTAAAAAGTGAGTTTATTGGTACATTATAAGTGTACATTTTGACCATATTTAGCGCTGAGAATTTGTACCTGTACATGATGTCTTCACTCTTATTTTTCCCACCCTCTTTCCCTTCCGCAGCCCCGTCCACCCCCATATATATAAACTTTGTTTCCATTTTTCCCTTTTTCCCTTCAGATTTTTTCTTTCCCTTCTTTGCTCCATCCCACCCCCATTCTCCTTCTCCTGTGAAGACTGAAACTATTAAAGAGCTTCTGCACGCAAGAAAAACTACCCCAGATTACAGTGGGAAAATGTACCCATGTAACAGAGAAACCCAACGGGAAGATATTACCTTAACCAAGTAGCTACACGGCAGCAGCAGCAGGAGAATAAGGTAATATTGGTGTCTTTAACATCAAGTGTTAAATAGGACACCGTGTCGTCTCCAGAGCAAACAAACACTTACTTTAACTCTCATCGTGAGAAAACATGTCTTGGACATGAGATCTGAAATATTTTATATGAAAATCTGATTGTTTTTAAAAGGTGTAAATATCATAAGAAGGCAAAAATATTCAAAAACATATCAGTAATAGTAACATTACTGAGACTGTCTCAGTTACTCTCCTTGGCTCTGGACATAGCCCCTTCGATCACAGTGTGACGGAGAGAGCTTCAGTTTGCTCATGTGCAGCCTGTGGTTGGAGGTTCTGAGGAACAGTATGACAGGGCGGAAGCTGCTCCTGCGATGGGAGTCCAGAGCAGAGAGACTGAGGGAAGAGTCAGGAAGAAAGACACCTTCTAGGTGAAACCCACAACGAGCCGCCTCTTCTTACCCTGCCTCTTAATGACAAGCCCCCCATGAGACCGCCTTCAAACTTCTGCCCCCTGCTCACTGCAGCCCCGCCCTGCCCTTGCCATGTTATCAGTACAGCTTCTCTTTTCTTGTCTGAGCTTCTCATTCCAAGCCAGAAACTCGGAATTGAAACTGAGTTTCAGCTAACTAGGAACTGAGTTACTCAGTTCCTTACTCCCTCTGTCCTACTAGGGGTGGAGTGGGGTAGGGGCGGGGGAGGGGCCAGTGAGGCCTTCAGTCCCCAGAATTCCACCTGACTCAACAATGGCAGGCAATTAAGGAAGAAGTGGACATAGCCTACAGCACTGTCTTGAGTGCAGAGTTTTTTGAGCATGGCTGGCAGGAGACAATCCTTATGAGTGCAGGCTGAAGTATTTAAGAATGAAATTGGCCCCATGATAGTTTTCAAATGGCTCCAGAAGCACAGCAATGGGCGGATGGAGGGTATAGTACTCTAGGCCAGCATTGGGATTCATATACCCTTGAACCAGAATCAGCCCTCGCATTCGCATATACTTATCGTGGAAGTTGCAAGAAGGGAAACTGAACAGCCACAAAGATGCCCACTCCGTAGAGAATGAATAATCAGCTCGCCCTGTCACCATTACCCTTCTGGAGAGACGGGGAGGGTGGGCTGGTGCAAGCAGAGTCAAACCAGGGTTACTGGAAAGGTGCTGGTGAAGATAACCTGGATGAAAACAAATGGTCATGAGAGGGGGCAGTAGTATCAGGCACAGAAAAAGAAAACGACATACTTTTAGTGATAACTCTAAGCAAGGTTTGGGCAATTAATCAGTGGCCTCTTAGGATTAAATACAACCAGATGCAATATATAGGCAGAGTCTATTTTGGGTTTCTAATTATTTAATCTCCAATATTTACAGCAGTACATAGTGCTCAGTATGGAATAGGAATGCTATGGAAGGACTAGTGGAGGAGAGGACAATTTCGAGTGGGGACATGTGGGAAGCGTTCTTGAAAGAGGTCCTATCGAAATAATAGTTGTGTCTTATGCACTCATTTCTTTCTTTCCATTATCTTTTCCATTTTTAGTTCAAGAATAATTCCATTATAAGATTAAAATGTCAAGGAGTATTAAAGATTGAAAGTTTTTATTATTGAATGACTTAAATGATGGTAACATATATTAAAAATGTTGCTATATTAAAAATCTCTGGAGAACTCCTTCACCTTCTCTCTCCTTTACTTAGAACATGTAATGCAAAGATCTTTCATGATCAAGCCAAACCTCTCAGAGTGAATCATACCTATAAAAATATTTTTCTGTATTGGAAGAAAGAGTACTGGAAGTAGGAGGAGAAACTTGGGACCATACTAGAGCATGGTATAAAGCGAAAATGGGTAAAAAATATCCCAAAATAGTTTGTGTCACTAAATCCTTTCCCATGGTCCGAGAAAGTTTTTCCAGTTCATAGCTGAAATCTGATTTTCATGGTAGAATTTTAGTTATGGGGCAGTTACTTGACTTGCTCAAGTATCATATAAATTTAGGGAGGCAAATATGGAAACATCATCATTTTAACCCCACTTACCTATATGATGATAAAATTTTCAAGTTTTGAAAATATTGTGTTTCTTAGTAGTCTAAGGAAGATTATGGATTGAACACAATTCAAGGAAATTTCTCAGCGATGTGTCATGCCAGTTTGTGTCTTCCTTCACATGTGTTTGCTTTATTCTTTCCTTATGTACTATAAATATTTATGACCATTTCTCCCTCTTTTTGACATAAGCCCTATTATTCCACCTCCCTTTCCCTGCCCCTATATAGGAGAGACTGAAATTGTAAACATCGACTATGACAAAACTTTTTAATCAAGGTGTTCTATTAGATCAGAAGTAAGAAATAAAACCTTTTGAACTATGAATAGACATTTAGGAAATACTAGAAAGTGGTGAGTAAATGATCCAGTGAGGATTCTTTGAGTTATAAGTCACTGCCCTGTTCATCTGAAGAGAAATTTACTATCTCCTATCTTGTGCTACAGGATGGTGAGATTTAGTAATGTCCCCAGGGCTGATGATATCACTGTTCATGAGCATCAGTTTTTCCATTTCTGTGATCTTCTGTCCAAAGCAATAATTTTCTTCAAGTATTGCCAACACTTCTTGTCATAAAATGATTATTATAAGAAAGTAGGTCCATGTGCTTCCTTATTTATGCCCAATAGGAGCAAGAAAGGAATAGATAAAACCTGAGGGAGAGGCTGGTAGATCTTAACAGGTGCCCAACCTGGGCCAAAAATAGTGGCCAGGGAAATCCTGTGCTCCAACTGACTGAGCTGACTGTGTCAAGCTTTGCCTTTTGTATTGCAGTGAGGAGGCTGAGGAAAAAGTCTTGATAATAGATTGGCAAAAGGTTATCATAGAAGGGGTTTACTACCAATACACAAACTGAGTCTAGTAATTAAAACAATAAATACACTTCTGGTAAACCTTACTCCCCCGAGTGAAAAGGAGAGAGCTACTCTTCTAGAGGATCAGAGCACATACATGAATAACTAATCCCTGCTGTAAAAGAATTCACTGCCACGAACTAGCTGGGACTTCCTGTCTGCCTGCCACGTGAAAAAGAGTTGCATTTATTTAGAGAAGATCAAGTGAAGGCCTAGTTTGTGATAATTGCTAAAGAGATATGGTTAAGAATTATTTCAGAAGAAAGGGCCATGGGGTTTGATGCTGAATGATATGATAGGAAAATCAAGTGTAATTCTCAGGGTTATGTATTTTTCAATACAGTGTCACTAGGTGAGACAGAAAACATAAGAGGATAAGCCTGGTGGATTTGAAGTAAAGTTAATTTTTTTTCCCTAATTTTCCTAGTTACTCTGTTGTACATTCTTCTTTGATGCTTATATATTTGAGGAAAATGAAAAAATAAAAAATACATATATATATCAGTTTTAAGTTATATAAAAAGGGATTCTGGTCCTCATGCCCTCTGTAATTTATACAATGATTTTGATCATGTATGATATATATATATATATATATATATATATAGTTGACATTATATACATTTATCTATATCTATATCTATATAATTGGTGGACAGAGAGGTTAAATGATTATTAACACTAAAAGAATTTCTGTAGGGACTATGCCAGTAGGTGTAGCTGAGGAAAAGGATCTCTGACCACTGTCTTGGGTCTATGAAAAGAGGAAGCTTTGGAGATAGAAGAACTAGAGGCCCCAGGGAGGCAGGGCGACTTCTCTTCCAGGTCCTTTGGGGAGGGATGCTCACAATGACCTGGTGTCTTCAGTTCCATCCCACCCTTTTATGCTATTTTTGATAGTCTGGGGTGGGAATTGGTAAAGTATAGTGGTTGAGTTCTCTGTTAGTTGGTTTGCTATTTGGAAAGGTGGTGCTGGCAGATTAGTAGACAGAGCAGATGGGGGAGGCGATTTTTTTCTCTTGTTGTCTATCTTCTACTTCTGACTTCCTTGCATCTCTTTGTAGAAATAATTCCTCTGAGCTCTAGGCTCCTGAGACTCTATCCCCTCTTTGGCTTTTTCTTATTGCTGTAGCTCCAGGGTGGGTACAAAGTCAATGGCTCATCTCATCTTCTTTCTAGTGCTTCCTGTTCTCCAGTTCAGTGGGAAATTCACATAAGCTTATTCAGTTATCATCCCAATTACAAGCTGGGAGGGGGGACCCGTACCACCTCACTGTCACAGGTAGAAATAACAATATAATTGAATAGTGAATCTATATGTGACTATGTCTGCTGTACCCTATAAAATCCTTGCATTTCTAAATTCCAACCTTAAGGGCAAAAGAAGAGATAGAGCCCCAGGTATCAAGTAAGGAATCAGGAGTGAAAAACAGTTTGAATCTTAGGATTCTAATTGAAGGTCCGCTGGCTGTGAACAATTGTTTGATTTCTGGGAGGCTGAGGTGGTGGAATCACAGGTCTGGAAGGGGCAAGGACAGTGATTTTTTGAGACTTCATAGGGGTCCTCATGAACAGCTGATCTAACAGAATGAATAAGACCACCATGTCTGCTGGCTTATTGTTGACATTAAAATGAGCAAGTCCAAATGATTTAAAAATACTACTAATGAAAAAAAACATAGCAACAGCTGGGTCATTGCTATAAATCTACATACTTTACTTAATTTTCACAAAATGACATTAGTCAGGAGTAATTATAGGGGTACAGTGATATTTTTAGAAATCACAAACTCATTTCACTTGTGCACATAAAACAAAAACCCAGTTAATGCCAGAAATTGGGATCCTATAAAAACTCAGATGGAATATCTCCAGTAAACTCCTTACTCAGAAGAAAAACAAACCTCTATGTATCCAGAGGAATCCATGTCTTATTGGTTAGGTGTGACTCCATACATGGCTGTGGTCATCTGTAAGCTGTGTTTGGGAAGAAGTAGGAAGGGTCCACAAAGCCCACCTGGTCCTGTTCTTCTCTGGTGGATGGCACTCTTCTGTGTACTGAACAGAAGCATCTTATCAGCTTTTTCACAGTTGACAAGCGGGTGTGGATTATTCGTGGTACAAACCTGTGTATGGGGGGTCATTCTGCAGCATTTCTGACCTCTACCCTTTGGGCACCAACAGCACTCCTTCACTTCCTGAACTGTGATAAATGAAATGTCTGCAAAGATGGCCAACTGTTGCCATTCCAAAGAAGTCAAAGTCTTCCATTTATCTATCGTAGAGATAAATGTTGCCGTGAGCTATTATTTCTTTGTGTAGAATGGACTGAGGAATGCTACACTGGCTAAGGCATCTGGCAAGACTGAACAGTAGGCATTGGTGCCCTGGGGGAGGTTTACCGAGGTACTCAGAGAGATCATATTGAGGAGTCAGAAAGGGGATAACAAGGGGACCACCGTGCATTTTGTCAAGGATGTTCATTTGACTGGAACATTGACTGGTGTGGAAAGCTATGGCAGATAGAAGCTTCCTGTGACATGTTTTAGACAATGCTGCACCCTGTGTGGTGGATGTTATAATTTACTTTTGCATAGTCTCAGTTTGCTGTGAGTGGGCTGATGGTAATTTTGTGTCTCATTTGGGAGGGATTTTCATTAAATAGTGGATGGTATACTGCAGCAAATGTCATTGCAACCACTAGACATGTAACTTATTATCTGCATTTCTAGTCCCAGCCCTGCTACTTAATAACTAGGCCATTTTTGTGGTCAGTGTACCTGTCTGTAAACTGGGAGAACTAATTACATGTCTAAAATTAGCTCAGCCTCTCATAACAAAGAAGCACCGGCTATGGGGCTTAAACAAGATAAATTTATTTTCTGAAAGCTCTGGGGACTGGAAATCTTAGATGAAGTGTAGCAATGTAAGTTTCTCTTGAGGTCTCGCTTTTTGGTTTGTAGAAAGTTTTTTCTTACCACACTTTACGTGGCCTTTTCTTGTTTACATGGAAAGAGAAAGCATACAAATGTCTCTCACAAGGATGTTGATCTTAAGGTATCAGATCACCACACTCAGGATATCATAGCCTAAATTAGGGGTCCCCAGCTCTAAATCCAGGGACATAAATTTTGGGGCTGCAACATGAGTCTTGGAGGATATAAAGATAGAATTCATAGCCCCTTCTTCCTGAGAAATGATGAAGACCCAGTGATTTAGTACAGAGCTTGCTGCCTAGTATGCATTTAGCCTGTTTTAGAACAGCGCCAGCCCGATAGGCAGCATTTAGCTCGATGGTGTCACTGGTTACTCTAGTTACTGATGAAACATGGAAATACCACCATCAGAGCCCTGACTCAGACACCTGAGTTCAGGTAGATGAGACAGGAAGTGGGTGGCTCCCTTGGAACCATCTTAGGAGCAATTTGGAGGATCTTGGCTTGGATAAAGGGGAAGATGTTTCCTTTGGGAGTAAGAAAACAAACATCTTGATAGAAAAAGAGACTATTTCTAGACTGGTTTATTTTCATTGAACTAATCTTAGCTCTATTTGAGCATTACCTGCAGCTTTTTCATCAGGAACAAAGACATGCTGATTCCTTCTGTTACTCTTCTCAAGGTGCAACATACTTGGAAATACTCTGTTATTTCCAGCATATAAAACTATGTTAGCAAAAAATAAATAAAATAAAAAGCTCATGTGCAAATTTATATCTCCGGCAAGAAAAGTTTTAAAAATCCAGTGTAGGAGTCACATGTTGTAATTTAATGAATCAAGAACTTCATGCATAAGATTTTCTCTGGGTCTTAGTGGTGGAACTGGAAGTGCCACTATCAGGAATTATTATTTTCTGGAAAACATACCCCTTTCAGAGGATTATAAAACTCTCTTGAGTTCAGGGCTACATCTTAAAGTCTGGCTCAATATGAAATGTCCTCCTTGATTAACACAGGAGAGCTGTTGGAGAGGTTCCACAGTGAAAGGAACTTATCTGCATTTTACATTGGGCTGGGCTCCTCTCTGCTGATTTCTCCCTTTGGACGTGGTGATTTTCAGTCAGTGCCTCTCCACCACCATATTTTGGAAGAAGACAACATATCTGGTTTCATAGAATTGTAACTGAAGAGGAGTTTGCCTCGCATGAATAATATTTGCTGTATGGCTCATACCTGGTTTTGGTGGCATGTACTTCAGATTTGGGCTGAAATTTGATGCCACAGTGTATAGAGGATGGTGGCTGTTAGAATAGTGTGGCTGTATTTTGAACACAAGAAGAAAATAAGCTTGAGAGGGCAGAATGAAGAAGATTATGGGGTGAATTATGCCTTCATCAGACTGTTATGTTTAAACTCTAATCCATACTACTACTAATACGACTGGGAGTTAATAGAATTAGGGCCTTTAGGCAAAAATAAATAACATAAAATAGCATAATATTGGTGGACTGTAACCAGTATAATTTGCCTCATTAGAAGAGATTAGGACACAAACAACACAGAGATCAAGAGAAACAATGTAGGGGACGAGGAAGCGGGATGTTACTAGAACCTCCAAGCTTTAACAGCACATGGAAAAATAATTATAAATAGACAGAAATGAGACTTAGAGAAGAAGCTGATCTTGGGCCTGATCAGTGCTGCTCCAGGCAACAAAAACAAATGACCTGAGCTTTGCCAGTATTTATTGGGTTGGTTCATAGGGAGAATCAGATGACTCACAGGGCAGAGAATCTAAATTCAGAGGACATGATCACTTGGTGCCAAAGCTATTGTAATGTCCAAGGTATTCATGGAAAAATCTCTGAACTTTTTTTTTGTGTGTGTGAGACAGGGTCTTGGTTTTGTAGTTCAGGCTGAGTTGAGCTCAGCCTCGAACTTACAGCAATCCTTCTGCCTCTGCCTCCCAAGTGCTGGGAGTACAGATGTGAATCACCACACCCAGCACTGTGGTATGTGGTACTGATTTCTGGTGGGTGTGAGTCTCCACACCCAGTATTGTTGTATGTGGTTACTGGGTATCAAACCCAGGCATTTGAACTTGTAAGGCACGCTCTGGAATCACTGAGCTAAATCCCTGACCATGAACTTTTGATCTTTGCTTCTTAACCAGGAGTGATTCATCCTCATGATACATGTTCATCCCAAAGTTGTTCTTCTCAGACAATGCTAATGCATAGATCTCTCCCACCTAGGAAGGTGACTTTGCCTCGAGTTTGCATCACTGCAAGGGCCATGGTAGGCTTTTCCTCAGAGCAAAGTACAAAGCTGCTCCAAAGGATGTCTGAATCTCCACAGTAGAGAAAAGATGGAAAAGAGAGAAATTCACTGAGAGTTTGCTTTAGAAATGGCAGCATTTCGCTACACAAATGCCTGTTGTTCATGTTGGCATGTGAGTCTTTGACAGGCACTTGCTCCCTGTCCTTGTGGATACAGGGCGGCTGGCTGGATTTCTCTGTTGATGGGGTTAATCTGAGTCCTCAAACTCAGAGTCCTCCAGAACACAGCATATTCTTCTATCTTCTAAAAGCAACAATAAGAGACTGAAAAAGTAAGCACACACATGGATTGTATGTGGCCAGAAGGGAAAATTTTGGATGAAGAATCTACTGAGTTGTTCCTGATGGCAAATGATTAGGAGAACTTAGTGCAAGGGTAAGGGAAAGCTGTGTTGGCTGTGAGTCTCACTTTGGTCCTAGCAGGCTGGGAACAAGTAATTACATGAGTTTATATTTGTTTGTCCAAACACCTCTTCTGTTCAGTGAAGTCCAGTGAGGTGTTAGAACAGCAGACAGATGGAAGGACCAAGTTATTTTTCTACTTTTTAGAATTCACAGTTGTTTATTGCATTGTTAATTAGAAACAGACATTGAAAAATGCTTGTTTTCATATGTACTGTATTTACCACTTGTTTCTACTGTACAATTTAATAATCTTTAGAAAATCATTTACAGAGTTGTATAATCATGCTCGTAATCCAATTCTAATGCATTTCTGTCTCCCAAGTGTTTTCTCCATTATTACCTCCAGCCAGTTGAAACTGCTAATCTAATTTAGGTCTCTAAAGATTTAGGTCTTGCTAAACACATAAAAATGGTTATATACTACATGAATGCTTATGTTTAACTTCCTTTACTTGCTAAGTTTTTCAGCCCATTCCTTTTTAACTGACACATCTAACTGTTTAATATAAATAGTACATTAGGACATTCATTTAACAAAAGCATATTTTTCTCTTTCCTTTGTCAAGCATAATGGTGGATACTTGATTATCAGAGATCCCCACAGTAGGTTCTGATCTCCTGCTTGGTGCTATGATACAAGGTTTAAAAAAAAAATCCAAAGACAGAATTAAAGAGACAGAAAAATGGGGAGCTGGGATGATCAATGCTTGGGCAAACAGGGCTGAACAAACAAAGGCCTTGGACACCTAGAGTCATCTGTACTTACTGATTATGTCATAGTTAGATTGAGGTAAAGGAGCTGTGTGGAGTTGCTATGGATGTACTCTTGTTGTAGGCATCATAAAGGAAGAAGCAAAGCATTCTCAAATGAGGAGAAGACCAGACAGAATGTAAGCTGGGGTTAATCATTACCCTTGCCTTTTTAGTAAAGAAAGTTTTAATCCTAGGAATGGAATTTGAATTAGTCACTCTGACCTCAGCATGTAGGCCTTGACCAGACTCACTTCTGTAAACAAGCCAGTTGTGAGTTAGCTCTTCCATCTTGTACTTCTCATGCCCTGCTTTGGGCATGTCCAGTAGAGCAGTCCCCACACTCGATTAGGTCTACAACTTCTTTAGCAGCCACCCCAAGCAACTCTCTTTTTAATGACTCAGGTCTGGAGTTCATGGATCTTTGAGTTTGTGAGTGGTTCTGGCTGACAAAAAGCAAATATGCCGAGATATCTAGAGTCTACTTGTGGCAGCTCCAAGCTCGGAGGATACATCCTAATGTGAGGAGAAGCACTCATTATTGTTCATCTCCTCAACTCAGTGTAGACAGAATGAGAAATAAACTTCCACACTCAGCTTCACCATGAGTGTGGAAAGGACTGAAAAATACCTTCACACCACCCCCTTCAGACATTATTGTGAGATGGTGTCTATAGCACATCCTTATCTCCACAACTCTATCAGAAAGAGAGAGGCATCTTGAATAAACTAGAGAATTTGGAGGCACCTTCAAATCTGGCCTGACAGATTGTGTGAGCTCTCACTCCTGCATTATCTCATTTGATAAAAGTTAACTTTATCCCAGTACTTGAAAGACCAAGGCAGGAAGATTCTTCTGGGTTTGCAGCCAGCCTGGAGTGTGTAGTAAGTTTAAGGCCAGCTTGACTACACAGTGAGACCCTGTCTCACAAAAAAAGAGAGAAAAGTTAAGTCTATAGTCAGGGCGCATCTCCTCATTATGAAAGCTAAATCGTACACCATTCAGTCTCTTTCAGGATGTTCTCCCCACACTTTGCTGTTAAGTAAAGTTGCTTTGGGTTTAGGTAATCATTCTCTGAAGCAGCCTTCTTGAATTGTACAGTGCCCCATTCTCCTTGAACCATGTTTTGATCTGTTCAGTTTCTTGTTATTGGCATAGTTATGGTCAGAATGTAAGAGAAAATTTCTCTTCAAGAATTCAAGACACCACCTGATGTGGCCAAAGAGTGAAGCACAACTGAAAAGACCGAATGGATAAAGTAAGGAAGTTGGCAACCTGACAAATACTGGAATAGTGTCTGTCTCCTCATTGAGGATAGACTCTTGTCTACCCCTTGCTACACCCCCCCTGTCATCCCACTCCTGTACTTTAAAATACACATACAGAGGTAAAACCTCTCCTTTTAACTACTGCACTTCCTTTCTAGTCCCTGCTTTTCTCTTTCCCTTATTATGAAATCCGCAATTTGAGCAGAAAGAGTAACCTAGTGACAAGACTGAATTGTAAATGCAGATGCTTGAATCCATAAATAGGAAATCTGACTTACTGATAAGTAAAGGTTTAGTTTCCAGAATCCTGATGCTGAAATTCACAAACAAGAAATCTATCTTATAGATAAGTAAAGTCTCAGATTCAGAAACCTAAACCAGGATCTTATGTTTCAGTATCTGATATCAGTATCTCATCAAGGATGAAGCAGATGAGAGTGAGCCTGGGATTTCAAACTAGAGGACAATAAAACCACCTGGAACTAGAACTTTAATTCAGTTCTTATTCTTACCTACTGACATTATTCATTCATTTTTCCATACAACAAATATTTATTGGGAAGTAGTCGAAGGTGTGGCACTGAGTTATGCAAATTCAACCTCATTTTTACAAAATTCTGAGGAACCATTGCCACAGATTTAGGAAGCAGTTTTCCCAGTGTCCACGGGATATGAATTCATATATGTACTAGGAATATTGTGTCTTTCTGTATTATCGTAAAGTGTGAAAGGAGCTACAAGTATATAACTGGGAGATAAGAATCAAAATAAGATGAAAACTCAGTGACAGAAGAATCACCGAACTTCATAGTCTCCTAATTTCTAAAAAAACAAAACAATTGTGTTTTAGTTAACGTTACTTTTAATGTACTCATTAGGCAGTAAGTTTTCCATATATTTCAGAATTTACCATAATTATTGTTTGGGACATAAGGTTTTTTTTTTAATTATCTTTATTGGTACATTAAATATACACATCATGATTGCACTCCATAATGGGGATTTGTACCAGTATAAGACACAACTTAATTCTCATTTTTTCCCATAGCCCCACCCACCCTACCACCCCCCATATATATATGAAATTTGTTTCCTTACTTTTTTGTTACAATCTCAACATTGTCCCCTTTCACCTTATTTTACACTAAGCATTTTCTATTTCACAATATATAACATACAATGCTAGGACTCATTTACATCTTCATTTTCTCATACCAGAGAAAAGATGCGATATGTATCTATCTGTGACCTATTTATTTCACTTATGAGGATATCCTCAAGGTATGTCCATTTAAGTAGAAATGATTCAAACTTATCATTTTTTATGGCAGAGTAGTACTCCAT
>PVIR01004985.1:0-74716 GCA_004026965.1 Petromus typicus
AGGATAGTTGGGAACACCCAAGTGTCATCTAAAATATCTTTGTATACTGTTTATGAAGTCAGATTGAATCTCATTTACAAATGATTGAGTCCCTCCCCTCCCTTTCCTCTTTTCTCCTCAGACTTCCTCCTCTCCTTATCTCTCTGTGTCTCATAAACGATAAACATGGAAGTTATGCTTTCCTTTTTTTTTTTTTTTTTTTTTTTTTGAGACAGGGTCTCGCTTTATAGTTCAGGCTGGCACTGAGCTCAGCCTCAAACTCACATCACAGCAATCCTGGCCTACCCTTAAGTTTCCTCTCAAGTCCTTGTTGCAATTTTAGACCTGCTTTGATCCTTTGGCAAGTTGGTTGGAGGGACAGAGTTTCTTCAAAATGGACCTTGACACATTTGCCTGAAGAGTTCTCCCTGTTGAGTACTGAGTCTCTGTGTTTGTGTTAATAACACCCCTATTTCTGTATTAACCTCTATTACTGGATATTGAGCAGTCATGAAATGTCCCTTGGCTGCACCTGTCTTTTTCTGTCATGTAAAGGAGATGCCAATTAAATATATGAATCAAAGAAGGTCATTTGGGATATTCAGCTACACAGACTTAATACAAAGAAAGAATGAATGGGATAACGTTCTGTTTTAAACACATGTTATAAATATATTTAAAAGCTGGCTGGGGATTTGGCTCAGTGGTTCCGGCGCCTGTCTTGCAAGCACAAGGGCCCGGGTTCGATCCCCTGGCAACCACATAAAATACTGGGCGTGGAGACTCACCCCAGCAGCAACCAGTACCACATACCACAGTGCCAGGGGTGGTGGCTCAGCCTGTAATCCCAGCACTCGGGAGGCAGAGGCTAGAGGATTGCTATGATGTAAGTTTGAGGCTGAGCTCAGGCCAGCCTGAACTACAAAGCGAGACCCTGTCTCAAAAAAAAAAAGTGTATGTATATATATATATATACACACACACACACACACACATATATATATATATATATATTTAAAAGAAAAATTCACCTTTTCCAAATTTTGGACTGATGTAACCTTTTAAGTGTTTCTTCTCTATAGATTCTGTGCGTACTCAGAATGTAGTTTTTGCTCACTTACAACTAAAAAATGCTGCCCAATTTAAGAATCTCTGGAAACCGTAAGCCTCCCAGTGAGACTTTACCTCTGGCCTCTCACCAAAAGCACAAGTGCCCTTACTTTTCACTCAGATTATTATTAGGACCTACCCCAGAGAGTCCCCCAAGGCCTGTTGCTTTCCCAGACTTCACTCCTTCCTCTGGAGGGATGAGCCCTGCTGCTGCAGGGTGAGCGGGGTACATAGCCTGTGCTAGGACTTCGTTAACCCTCTGTACTGTCACTTCTACTTTGACAGCCTTGCCAGCATTGCCCTGTCACAGAGGAGAGGTACGGTCTGAGATACTAAGGGTTTTACCCAAGGGCCAGGCATGGTGGGAAATGGCTATAATCCCAGTACTCTTGAGTCTGAGGAAGGAGGATCAGAGAATTGTTACAACTTTAAGGCCAGCCTGGGCCACAGGGCAAGGTGAAGGATGACTTGAACTGCCTTAGGATACCTTGTCTCCAAAAAAAAAGAAAAACCAGAGCAAAACAAAAATATATTTTTACCAAGATCATGTAGCCTATCAGAAGTGGAACTAAGATTGGAACTCACATCTGTCAGGCTCTGGTGTGTGTTTTTCCCTGGATCAAAGAAGAAAGAGCGGCAGCATGGGGAGTATGCCCAGGTGGGGTAACTCAGGCCCTGTGTGGGGTGTGTGTGGGGGGTATTAGGGATTGAACCACGGGGTGCTCAACCACTGAGCTACGTCTACACCCCAGCCCCAGCCCTTTCTGCTTGGAGCAAGGTTTTGCTAAATTACCAAGACTGGCCTTGGACTTGGCTCTTCCTGCCTCCGTCTCCTCAGTAGCTGGGACTGTAGATGTGCAACCCCATGGCCATCCTCACACACAGCATTCCTGAGAGAGAAAATAGTTGAGTCCTCTGGCTGATGGTTATGGAGCCTTAAAAAAATGCTTGTAAGCTATCACTTACTAACTTCCTAAATATGAGCTAAGTACTGTGTATATTTCATGCTCGCAACACTGTGGTGTAGACACTGGCACGTGCCACTACACCTGGGTACTATGGTGTAGGTACTATTATTTCCTACCTTGTCAAAGGAGAAACTACGGCTCCTGGCATGAGCAATGTGTGTGGCTTCAAGTCCAGTAACTTGTCCCCGGGTAGTGCAGGTCAGGAGTAAAACGGGCTGAATTCCCAGACAGGACGGCCAGCCCTGCCCGCGCCTCGCTTCTCAGACTGCTGTCCGCCCTGGTTGTGCTGCACATGATACCCCAGTTTGCTCCGTAGGACGCCTCTCCTGTCATAGTGAGAGGCTGGGGATTTCTCATTATTCAGAAAGCCATGGCGGGATTGGACAGTGTTCCTGTTTACCACCACGATGGGAAGACGAAAGGAGGAAATAGGACACAGTGAGAGACACGCGGAGAACGCGGCATGAAGAAAGTGTCGAGGCATGCAGGATTTCATCCTTTAAACTCTTGCTGCCCTGTTGTAGGTTTTCCCCTTAAAATTGCTGTTTTACCAAAGCAGCAATGTGAAGCAGGAAAGGAAAGGTGTGCGTGAGCCCCCCCGCCCCCAGCCCTGAGGTCTTCCGTGTCTGGTGGCAGTGCCTGCGGTCGTAAGTGCCCCTCGCCGGTTGCAGGCCCGGGTTGGCCGGTGCTTTCTTCTCTCCCTCGCCAAGGCAGAGCGTGACTCCTGAGCTCGCTGCTGTCTGGGAGCCAGCCCAGGTGCTGCGGTTTGCCTTCGCTCCAGGACTCTGCACACACTCCCAGTGTCCCTGCTCTTCCGTGTGACTTACCCGGGTGTGGAGCTCCGGTCTGGTTTCCCAGGCAGTCCCAGAGAGGAGACCCAGAAGCGACCATGACTCTTCCCCCGATGTTCCTTTTCGGTTTCTCTTGTACTGATCTTTACTCTCACCTGTCGACTCCGGACAGTGAGCAGAAAAGAGAGCCCTGCTTCACCTGTGGAGGAAAAGCGACAGAGAGCAGAGTTAAGAGGAGGCCAGAGCCACTCTGGACTAGCCTGGTTGCCGTGTACCTGAGGCCATTCCCATACGCCGCTTGGTTTTGGTCTTGGTTCAGGTCTTCTGCTTCTCAGAGGCGTACAAGCAGGAGGCCGGGGAAGAGCGGACGGGTCTGGGCGCGATGAAGAGCAGAGGTCTGGAAAGCACACCTTGGTCACAGCCCCGGTTGCACCTTATCACCTGGGACCTCATGACACTCTTACTTTATTCTAGGCATCAGGAAGTGACTGCTGTGCGTGTTTCTTTCACTTTTACTATTTTCTGTGTATGAAATGAGTAAACTGAGATCATTGTAACTTTTGAGTGGAGAATAGCTGGTGGGAAAAGCACTGTCTTCCCTTGTTAGCTATAAGGATAGATTAGATTCACATCTCTGAGGTGTAGTGCAAAGGGAAGGCCCTGTGGTCTGGAATCCAGTCTCTTCTGCCTCCCATTGGTGCGTCTTATGTAAGTAGACAAAGGCAGATTGGTGTGTGAAGGTGGTTGCTGGAAGCAGGTCACAGTCCCCGAGACTTGTGTGGACGTGCGGCCCAGTGAGAGCAGGGGCCAGCTCGGGCTGCTGGTGGGCTGCAGCGCTCTGCTGCATCTCAGCGGCTCTGCAGTCGCTTCTTTTCATGGTGATACCGTTTCCACTTCCTTTTCCGTAGTACCTCAACATGCTGAGGACTTGTGAGGGCTACAATGAAATCATCTTCCCCCACTGTGCCTGTGACTCCAGGAGGAAGGGGCATGTTATCACAGCCATCAGCATCACGCACTTTAAACTGCATGCCTGCACTGAGGAAGGACAGCTGGAGGTGAGCGTTCTGTGAGGGGCCGGGCAGGGGCGTTGCCCGTGGACCCTGACACACACCCACTCGCTGTGTTTCGGTTCCTCCTGGGAGATGAAATCAAAACTGTTTTCTTTAGAGTAAAAGCACTGGGTCCATACTGACCTGATCCTCAAGTTCGCCGCTGCTTCCCCTGATTTTTATTCTTTTGTCATAGTCCTCTCCCAGAACTGTTGTAGATGTTGCCTTTCCCTCCTCTCTGCCCTGGCTCGGAGCCCCCTTGCCTTGTCCCCTCACAAACTGTAGACTTTGTTCTCCTTTCTTGGCCGTGCAGAACCAGGTCATAGCGTTCGAGTGGGGTGAGATGCAGCGGTGGGACACGGATGAAGAAGGAATGGCCTTCTGTTTTGAATATGCACGAGGAGAGAAGAAGCCCCGATGGGTCAAAATCTTCACACCTTATGTGAGTGGGATGCAGGGCGGGATACTTGGGGAGAGGAGATGGGGCTTCAGCTTTTTAAAAGGTAAACACAGAGAGTCAGAGAGTTGTAGCTCTCTTGAGATAGGAACTTACCTACTTGAATCCAGGCCCCTGGGTCCATCTTTTTTCCCTTAGGCCCACGCCTGGGATTGGCAGTTCCGATGCTGTTTGACTCACACCTACCACTAGAAGGGGCTAGAGAACAATGGAGGGCCAGGCCTGCGTTTTACAGGCCTTGTCAGCGTTTCTCAGGACTGAGCCGGCTGGGAGATGGGGGGCCTGGCAGGAGTTCAAAGGCATGGCCCCTCCTTGCCTCATTTTGAAAAGTTAGTGAATATTGCTACTTTTTTTCCCCCAGTTCAATTATATGCATGAATGCTTCGAGAGGGTGTTCTGCGAGCTCAAGTGGAGAAAAGAGGTAATTTGGAAGACTTCTCCAAGTAATTTCTTCACCTTGTAATTTGTAGGCCCATTGCCAAATACCTGGGACCCTTGCCTCCACGTCTGTCTTTCTGGGGATATTAGTGAGGGGCTGGTACCCGGGAGCCAGGGCGTCGCTCCAGTGGGGCTGGTTCTGGTTCTGGGTGGGGAACAGGCTGTGCAGAGAAGCCGGGCTCCCTGGTCCGGAGGGCAGACACGGCTGCAGGTCTCCCATCCTCATGACTTCGTGGGCCCTCTTCTAGCTGTGCTGGGTTTTTTGTTTGTTTGTGTCTCTTTAAAAATCAGGTCACCCTCTATATTGTTGCTGATCTGGAAAACCTCTGTCCTCCCTTGGTTCTACCCGTCTGTCTGGACGGGTCGTGACAGAGTCTTTCCAGACCAGACCCGCCGTGGTCTGCCGCAGTGGAGTGCCGCAGCACGCTGTTTGTTCATCGGAAGGCCTAAAGGTTCTCTGACTGACCAAAAATGTGTGTGCAGGGGAGAAATGCGCTATCCCCAATATGTAGGAATCAGTGCTGGAACAGGATTGAGAAGATTATCAATAATTAGCTACTTGTTGTCAGAGAAAAGCAGTGGATCGAAAGGTAAAATCAGGGCCAGAGATTTAGCTCAGTGCTTCCAGTGCCTATCCAGCCCGCGCAAGGTCCTGAGTTCAATCCCTGGTAACCACACACCACAGTGCCGGGTGTGGTGGCTCACTCCTGTAGTCCCAGCACTCGGCGGGCGAAGCAGGAGGAATTCCTTAAGTTCAAGGCTTGCCTGGGCTACAAAGTGAGTTCAGGGCCAGCCTGAACTACAAAATGAAAACCTGTCTCAAAAAACTAAAAAAAAAAAAAAAAAAAGGTAAAATCAGGAACATGAACATTTATATTTTTAGTATGATAAGAAAACTGGGCTATGGGAATCATATCTAAGTTTCCTCTTAGCTCTAATTTTGGTTAAATCAATCTCCGTTAAATCTGACTTCTCTTTCCTGTAAAACAGGAAGATTTAGCCAGATGATTAATATGCAGCGTCCTTCCACTCAGAAAGGCTGGGATTCTCGGTGAGATGTCTGAGGCCAGTCAATAGGACGTCCAGTCCCTGTGTCAGCTTCTGTTTGAGGATTGTGTCCGGAGGGAGGGGACATCCCTAGTAACTCTTTTTTTTTCCCCCTTTCAGAACATCTTCCAGATGGCGAGGGCACAGCAGAGAGATGTGGCCACCTAGCCTTTCCTTGTCCCTGTCCCCCCCGCCTCCATCCTCTTCTCCCTTTCGTCTCCGTGTCAGACAGCGTAACCATTAACACAAAAGAAAAGATAAAGGAAAAAGTCATTTCATTCAGAAGCCCTGAACTAAATACTGTTAATAACTCCCTCTGGAATTGATCTGGTAGAGAACAGCAGATGGGTTAGCACCGAAGTCCACTTGAGATAAGACAGAGAAGGAAGTAAGCCCGACCAGCGCGCCAAAGGTACCCTTGTCCTTTCACCTGGGCTCACACCGACAGACTCTCCTTGTACCATACTTTGAAAACTGGAACAATGAACTTCATTTGCACTGTTCAGACATATATATGTATGTATGTAAAAAATTATATATACACAAATTAGCTGCACGTATATACATATATATATTTCTTTTTAAATTTCATATTGATGGCAGTACCTTTTTTAGCTTGTGTTTTTACACACCTTTCACTAGAATTCATGACCTCTCTCTTGCTCTCTTTATTTTGAAACAAACTTTAAAAAGGAAAAAAAAAAATTTACAGGGAAAATACCTCTCCTCATGAAGGACTCGAAAAGTTTACAACCTGCTTGGGTTTCCCCCCTTTTTGTATTGAGTGCAGTTTCTGGCTCATGGGTTGCTGTCGAGTCTGAGGAGTAAGGAGTCTAGTATCTTCCCAGAGGGCACTGGGAGGAGAGACAGGTGTGTTGCTCAGGGGCGCAAGGCAGAGGGTCCGAAGACCGGCGTGGTCTCTGATTTCGGGACGGTTTCCTGGTCCGTCTGTCTCCCACTTGTGGCTCTCTGGCCTTTTCCGTGCCTCCTTCCTGCTTCCGTGGGCCCAGGTGTGCTGCTCTCCGGCTGCGCGCAGCTGAGTTGAGCTGATGCCACAGGAACCCAAAACACTTGATGGCAGTAACTGCTGAGCTTTTCTTTTCTGCCGCAGGGGTGGCTTTGGGACCAAAGGTAAAGCTGATACCTTAGGCACAAAAGTTGGATTTGCAGAGGGAAAAGAAAGAAGCAATATCCTGTGTACATAAGGCTTTACCTACTCTGTTCCTGAACAGTAACCACCCATAGCCATCACACCCTCCTGACATCCTCAAACAGCAGTGCTGGGAGGGACCTAACAGTATCTTCAACACCTTAGGGAGACTTAGAGTAGGTCTGTGGTCTGTGCCAACCAAGCTCTAGCCCTACCCAAGCCTGCAGAGGACCCAAGGGGTGTCGGTCCAAGCCGCGTCTCCACCTTTTGTTTAAAGGAGACTGAAGAACACTCATGTCCCTCAGCGACTTGCTCATGTGACCTGGCACTTGACCTTTGGGGACCTACAGGCTGCATCCCTGGCCAGGCCGGGGCTCGGGCCTAAGGCGGCGTTCCAGGCCCTGAGCTCCGTCCCACCGTGTAAGGCCTCGGTTGGGCTCAGGTGCAGCTGAAACATATCTTTGACCATGTTGGGAGGGCGTCCCCCTGTCACTTTCTAAAGAGAAACTTCATTGGGTGGCATCTCCGCTGCATCTAGCTGAGAGGCAATCGGAGTCGTGTTGGGTGCTTTGACAGTTCTCTTTTGTAATTTGTTTGGCAGATCAATGCAAGGCCATTTTTCTTTGTTTCTCCCTGTGTCCTAGTGGCCACAGGCCCCCAGGTGTGAAATTGTGTAAAGGACCCTGCCCTCCCCTCTTCTCCAAACCCAAGAAGAATCAGATTTCACAGTGGCAGAAGACTGAATGTTTAACGTTGAAGAGGGTAATCCCTGCCTTGAAGGCTTTATTTAATACAGGATCAACTTCTTTTGGCTTAAATGAATTAAATAATGAGCCAGAGGACCTTAAAAAGAAGATATGTGATTTCCCACTAAGATGATAAAGTGGCACGAGCTTTGTTCTGACTATGAAGGCAGCAGCAGGGCGTCGCCGCCCCACCCCTGTAATGGCAGAGAAGGAGCGGCCCTGGAGTGCCCACAGCCTGACTGGCCCGTGGGTGTGAGGCGTGGAGTTGGAGGCCCAGGAGTGTGTTCTCCTTCCTGCGTAGCGTCCACTCGTGTTCAGAGATGGAGT
Source organism: Petromus typicus (assembly GCA_004026965.1). Lineage (NCBI taxonomy): Eukaryota > Metazoa > Chordata > Mammalia > Rodentia > Petromuridae > Petromus > Petromus typicus. The sequence continues at coordinate 8,066 of PVIR01004985.1, forward strand.
GGTAGATGGTTGGCCATAGGCAGCCGGCCGGAGGGATCTGCTTAGGCCTGGCTCCTCCGTGAGGCCGCCCCACTGACACAGCACCCAGGCGCAGCCAGGAGGGAGACCCTGTAGGACGGGGCCTTCCCTCCACGTCAGGCCTCCAGCAGTGCAGCCGGAGTCCACCGCGGCAGTGGGGGGGGCGGAGGCTCAAGCTCTTCTTGCATGAACAGTGTTGGATGTGACTGCTTCCCTTCCTCCCTTGTGCTTTGCTTCTGTAATTCCTACTACTTTCCTTAGTCCTGGCTTCTGGCCGGGGAGCTGTCTGCCCAGTCTCTTTTTACAGTTTGTCTCTGAAAAGAGGGCTCCTGGCTTCCCACTGCTCTCCCCTCCACAGTGGATTTCCGTCTTCTGCTGCAGAAGCTTACTAGAGTTTCTGTAGAGCAAGAGAAAACCGAGGCCCTGAGAAGCCTGCCGCTGTGGAGAGTTCCCTTGGGCCGTCTTTGAGCTGTCTGCTTTCTGTACTTCACCTGTGTCTGTCTCCGCCCTCCCCTTCCCTGAGGCCTAAGGCTGCACAGGTACCGACGTGTGTCTCAGGGCGGCCCAGGCCTGGACAGAGCTTCCCCGAGGGGTCAGAGGAGTGTCCCAGCCCCTCACCCTGGCCTGTTGGTTTCATCCTGTAGTCGCCCAGGCCATTTGCTTCGGATTCTCTTGCAGCCCCTCAGCCAGTGCTCGGAGCAGAACAGGCGCTGACGGGTGTGACGGAACTCTGTCCCATTTCGAATTTGCTCCCTATGGGCCTGGCTCCTGAGGCAGTTTTTCTTAAAGGGAACCGCATGCGGGGTGACCTGAAGTCTCCAGGCCTGGAGGACCATTATGCCCTCCTTTCTTTGTCACCCTGGCTGGACTGACGTAGCAGGTGACCTCAGCATGCTGCTATTTCTTCACCAGCTTCACCGGGTCACACTGGCTTCTCTCAGAGGGGAAGTGTGGCTCCTCAGAGAGGGGACGGGGGGGGGGTGCAGGCGGGGGAGGGCTCCTCACCCTGCTACCCTGGGCAGCAGTGCCCGCGGGTGGCGGTCGGAAGTGAGGGCTCGGAGGCCAGGACTGAAGAGCAGGTGCGGCGGGGTGAAGTGCTTGGCCAGTCGCTCTACTTAGACGCCAGTTTCATACACGCCCCCTTAAGCTGTTGAGCTGGGCTTCAGTTTTTCCCAGGACATGCACACTTTTAATTTATTTGAGAGAAACTCTAATTGTATTTTCACTGCAGTATCTTGTATTTTTTATTTGTGATTTAAGAAATGTGAAGAGAAAACACACAAACATGTAATGGCTAACAGTGTTTCTTTCATCCCTTGTTCTAGAGCTAACCACTCTAAAGTTGTTTGGCAACGTCACTTAGTGTAATTAATTGTAACATATTCTTTTAAATAAATTGATTTATTGATGAAACAATTCTTTTGTTTCCTAGACTACAGATCCTTTGGGGTGTGTGGGAAGAAGTAAGGAGGAACCTTGAGATCTGAGTTAGAATGGTCGGCCTGAAAATGCGAAGCAGTGTCTAACTAGCTTCCCATGCGACCGGTGGGGCAGTCTTTGGAGGACATGGGTGGGAGGGGAGGAGCAGGCAGGGCCCTGGTTTGCAGTGACTTCCCCGAAACTCCTTTTCCCCTCAGTTCTCAGGTTGGTGGAGCTCACACCAGCACAGAACGCTTCGAGAGCCCCAGGACGCCTCTCCCAGCTGAGCACAGGAAGAGCCTGGCAGAGCCCGGAGACAGGTCTCAGCAGCACGCGCGGGCTTTTCCCTCCTGGGGACTCGCTCCTGGGTATCTGAAAATGAAAATGTATCATTCTGATGAGCGCCCAGACCCAGCTCCGCGCCAGGCTGCACCCCAGTGCCGGGGCCTCAGCTGCCTCCACTTACGGGGAGTCTCAGTATAGTACCTCTTTACCCTCCTCCTCGGGCCTGGCTTTGTGGGCAGAGTTTGCTCTGCAAAACTCACATTTGTAGTGGATAGGACATTCTATAAAACTGTTCTTGTAAATCTTCATATTCTTACTGAGTTTCTTTTGTTTTGTCGAGACGGAGTCTCGCTTTTGTAGTTGAAGCTAGCCCTAAACTCACTATGTAGCCCAGGCCAGCCTCAAACCCACAGCAATCCTCTCGCCTCAGCCTCCTGAGTGCTGGGATTACAGGTGTGAGCCACCCCGCCTGGCATTGTGATTTGGGTGGATTTTTTTTTTTAATCTTGTTTTGTTTTGGGTTTTGTCTTAGTTTTTTTTTTAACCTGTCAGTGTAGTTTTGTTCCTTAGTAGCGGTAAGAGCAAGAATCAGTTTGACGTTTTGTTTGGCACTTAGAGGAGAGACATTATTCACAGCCTCATTCACCAGCCACTAGCACTGAATATTGGAATCTGATAAATGCTACTGTGCTATGGGAAAATGTTTTCTTTAACAATGTAAAAGGCAGTTTTTCCAGAGAAGTAGAAAGTGGAATTATAGATTGAGAATTACAGAGTTAAAGTCAGCAAACATTTATTCATTATCCACCTCGTGTGAGGCATCGTGTGAGACTCTGCTGCAGACATAAAGGCAGAAGAGCGTCCGCTCACGTGGGGAGACGTTTACAGGTGAGGCCGGTGCACGGCAGCGCAGGTCCGTGCTGGAAGCACCGGGGCAGCTGCGGAGACCTGGGGGAGAGGCACGTCTTCACGGAGGACACGAGCAGTGTTCAGGGTGAGCGGGATGTCAGCAAGCAGGTGCTGAGCACTGGCCTGGGTCAGTGTCGCCAGCGTGGTGGGCACGGTGAAGAGGACCTCGTCCAGGGGAAAACGGGCGTAGAGGTGAAGGTGGAGAACAGGCTTTGTTTTAAAGAGATTTGATGCCAGGGAGGTGCTCTTCCTTAGAGGAGGCGGTGGAGAGGGTTCATCAGGTGCGGTTTAGAAAGATTGATGTCACAGGCTAAGGACCGGGAGAGCGTCAGCAAGACTGTCGTGACTGTGGCTAATGAGTGGAAGCGGTGAGAGTTGGGAGGAAAATGGATCTGAGCAGAGGTGTGGGAGTGGAGTTTTCCAGGATTTAATGCCGCTGAATTTACGTGAGAGGAGTGGAAGACTCCTAAGGCTTTCCATCTGTGTGGCTGGAAAATAGAAATGGCTGAGAGCTGAGATTCTGGGGGAGAAAAGGCTTTAGCTTTGGACTGGTTTCCAATTTCGGCACAGGTGGGAAATCTGGCACAGACATCTGGTGGTGGTTTTTTATTTGTTTACTAAGTAACTTTTAGTGTCCTGAGTCTTGTGTGGGGTGGTAGAGGGCAGTGGGCAGAGTCGGTGACCAGAGAATATCAGTGCTTAACTTTTACCTCAGCTCCAGCTTCTTTGGCAGACAGGGCACAGGGGAGCAGGAGGAGGTGAGTGACACGCGAGGCCACTGCTGCTTGCGGGCGTGGGCGCCGGGGCCGAGGAGGTGTGCGTGGAGATGGACGGACGAGCAGTTGCTCCTGCACAGGGTCCGCAGCTAGGCTTGGCGTGACCCGGACTCAGGAGCGAATGGCTATGTGGTGATGTCTGCTAACGAGGAAGACTGAGAAAAGGTAACACTGAATTCAGCTTAGGAGAAGAAGTCGGGTACGTGGCTGGGACTCCGTTCGGTCCAGCAGCTGAGAGGATGCAGCACCTTGGCAGGAAGCTGCGTTTATGGAGAACGGGAATCTGACTCCTTGGGGAAGCGGCCTGGGAGGCCGGAATGAGGACTTTATGAGAACCAGGAGCTGGGCTGTTCCAGCTCCCAGTGTGGCTGTGAGTGGGAACTCCTCCAGTCGCAAGACCAGAAGCCAAGGCTGTGAAAATCATTGAAATTTTAGCAAGAGACATGAAAGACACTGGGAGCCTGGAAAGTCGCGCCAAGCCTGTCAAGCTAGCAGAGCCCTCGCCAGCGGAAGTGGAGACGCATCGAAAGCTCTCACACGTAGAAGGGGGTTGCGAGCACGGGAAGGGCTGGTTCTCGGGGCCTTTTCTCTCCCGCAGTGCTCTCGTCACTTTGGTCTCCTGACAGGATAGTTTTGTCTTTGGTTTTAGTTAAAGTCGCCCCATCCCTGCTTTTTACTGGCCCGCTCCACTGCTCCGCCTCACGAAGCCACTTCCCCGTGAACACGACGCGGTGTGAGTGTGACAGAAGAAACAGCCGGCGAGGGGCTGTCCGTGTTCCTCTGGGGGCCCCGCGCACCGCGGCTGCCTGAGCCTGGGAAGGACACCCAGCAGCAGACTGCCTCGTAGTCCCTCACCGGCCCCGTTTCCCATGTCCCGAGAGACCCTGAGACGGCCAGCCGCTCCCAAAGCTCCTCCCGTGTCTGTCTGGACGCACACTGCTGAAGCACACATCTCAAAGAATTAAGTCCCCAGTGCTACAGCCTGCCACCGCCGCCCGCCCTCTTCTCACCTCCGCCTGCACACACGCTTCTTTGCATTTAGACATCAGGCGAGTGGTATTGGCCAAGACTCCTGCCTGCGTTCTCCTGAGCAATGTCTCATGTCTGACTTCTGCAGGTCCAAGAGTAGTGTTGGCTCTTTTTCCTCCTGAAACTATGTGGGTACATCTCCATAGGATTTCCCATTTTTAACTACAGGGAGGTCTAAGAGGAGGCAGAAGTATGGGGCAAAGGTGGGGTAGGTTGGGATTTAGTCGTGGTGGCCTGAGTTCAGATCACACCTGGCCGGTGACGTGTTTCTAAGAAGGGCTGCAGTAGCAGGTAGCTGCCGCAAGTGAGTGGCTGTGCTCCATGAGGTCAGAACCAGCGTGTGTGCTCCCCGAGTCCATCCCCAAGGCAGTTCAGAGAGGAGAGTCCGGAAACCACAGGGACCCGGCACGGTCGTCCTCTGCCTGGCAGAGATCCCTGCTTAGCCTGCTGACATCCGTGGGCCCTTTGCCTCCAGTCAGAGACGGTGACCGCAGCCCTGTGGGCCTTTCATGGGGCCAGCTGGGCTCAACTTCACCCTCGTTTTCGAAGCCGTGACGGATGCTGGGCGGCTCTCAGGGCCTCCTTCTCCCTGCCTGCTGGTTATATCTGCCTCAGGCTGCGGTGAGGTTGGGTGAATAAATAGCCCTGAAGCGCCGGAAGCAAATCTCACACAGGGCCAGGGTCAGGACGACCGGGGGAATAGCCAGCTGAGGTTTCCGCATCCCGGGCAGAGTCCGGAACATGGACCTGCGGGCTATGGCCTCAGAGGGACGGGTGGGTGCCAGGAGACGCCGGCCACGAGCTCTTCCACTCTGTGCCCAGCTCTGTCGAGCATTTCAGAATGAAGCCCCAGAGGGGGCTGAGTACTGCGGGAGTGTGCCCGCGTCCCTGGGCACTGCGCCGAGCAAGGGCCAGGCCTCCCGGGGAATTTCCCTCTCCAGCCCCGTTGTGAAGGGTCCTCCACCCTCAGCTTCCCAGCACTCTTACTTGATGCTTTTAAACTTTCTTTATTTAGACAGAAAAGACCAACTCTTTAAAAGTAAAATGCAATAAATAAATAAATTAAGCATAGAGAAGGGTCTGAAACCGACTCCTCAGTCTCCCCTAACCACCCCCACCCCCACCCATTCCCTCTTCCTAAAGCCTTTCCTAAAGAAAATTGTCAGGTAATAAACCCTTGTCCCTCCCCACCCCCTGCGTCCCAAATACCCAGTCGTCCCCCACCCCAAACCAAAGGGAAAAATCAAGAGTGAGAAAAAAATCCAAGGGCAACATTGTCAAAACTCCCAGAAAGGAGGTGGCAGCGTCCGGGCGGGCAGGCGGGCGGGCTGAGTGGGCTGAATAACGCACGATGGTTGTGGTATTTACATGGAGGGGCCAGCAGAGACTGTAAACATTTTTAGGGGTTTGGGAGGTCTTTTCCTCGTGAAAGGAGGAGGGTCTCTGTGGCTGATGGGCAGAGGCGCAGCCCTCGGGGCTCCCCACACCCTCCTTGGAGGGGCCCCTGGGGAGGCAGTGAGTGTTAGGGCTGGGAGCCCAGGGTTCGGGGTTATCCTACCTCTATCGGAAGGTGGAGGGAGGCTGGAGGGTGGGAGCCGGCTTCTGAGAAGCCAGCTCCAGCTTTGGGGAAGAGGCTGGCGAGGGCAGTGGAGCCTGTGCCGCGAGGGCAGGCTCCCGGGCGGGGAGCGCCGGGCAGAGGCAGCACGGGGCCCCTAGCAGAAGGCAGACACCCTGAACCCTCAAGCCCGTTCCTTGCTCCCTCACAGAGGCCAAAAAGGGCGCCTGAGAGCCAGGGAAGCAAAGCCACAGCCCTTCCGAGAGGCGGGTGGTGAGGTGGGGCGGTGTCCTGTGCCCCGAAGGCCATGAAGCAGCTTTTGCCCCAGAGCCCAGTCAGGGACTGGGGCAGATGTGCAGAGAGTGCTGGGGCCAGTCTCGGTAAGAGGGTATGAGGTGCCCCCTCCTCTGGTGCCTCCAGACCTGTAAGGGAGGAGACACCGGTGACCTGGGGTGGCGAAGGCTGGTGCCTGTCACGGGGAGGGGAGGTGGCCGGGGTGGTGGCAGCGCCTGAGATCAAGCTGCCCAAGGAGGGCATGTCCCCAGGCCATAAGGAACCAACCCCGCCACCACCAGTCCTGAGAGCAGAGGGCAGGGACAGAGACACGGAGGGAAGCTATTAGGAAAGGAATCACTGAACGACCCATGAGAAAAATAAAGACTGGAGGGTACAGAGACAGACCTAGGGGCAGGAGGCAGAGATGCGGACGGCAGACAGGCAGGCAGAGGGGCTGAGGGGGGAGGGGGGTGCGATGTGAGACAGACACCTGCGAGGAGAGGGGGCATCCGCAGAGCAGGCCACGGCGGCCCAGGACGGGGCGCGGGGCGGGGCCTCGCGGGGAGACCGCCCCCAGCCCCTAGGTAGTGCTCTCATTCCTTTTTGGAAAGGAACAAAGAAAGCAAGAGAAATGCACAGAACACAGACCACAGTCACCAACCACTGTTGACCAAGCACGTCCCGCGAGCTGCCCCCGCCCCGAGCCTGGGCTGGGGGGCGCTTCCCTCCGCGGCCCCTCCCCAGATAACAGACAATCGGCTGCAAAGACAACACGCTCGTTCCATGCAACTTACAGGGGCCCGGAGCAGGGGTCCGGGGTGGGGGCTTCAGCCGACAATGGACACGGGCCCTGGGCTGGGGGCCCCCGGGGTGGGGGGAGTTAAGCAGCCAAGATTGGGGGGAAAGGGGAGAAACAGAAAATGTGGGTGTTGTTCTTGGGTTGTGTTTTCAGGGGTCTGGCCCAAAGGAGATTAAACAACACGGAGGTAACCGAGACTCAGATCTGTGGCCCTAGGTTTGGGATGGTGGCCAGCAAGGGGTGGAAGGGCCTGATGGGCGGAATTCACAGACACACAACCTTCCGGCCTCCGCCTAGCAGAGTGGCTCCCAGGGCGTCCAGGAGGGGCCGCCCTAGTCTGCTGTGCTCTCTCCTGCCCAGAGTTCCCTCCTTACGAGAAAGTCACCAAAGCTCAGGGCAGCAAGGACCTGGAGTGTCCACTTCTCAGGAGAAACGGATTCCAGGAGCCCGCAATTCTGGGACCGTCCAGTACCCTAAACCAGCCCCCTGACCCCCAGAGCCTACTCCCCTAATTCCATCCAACCCAAAGGAAAAGAGACATACACAGAAACATGGACACTGACCAGACAAACAAGACCAGATACTGTGAAAGACCAGGGGGTGGACACAGATAGATGCAGATTTTGTTGTTTCTGGGGTTGCAGGGTGAGCATGCGTGTGCGTGTGCTTGTGCATGTGTGTGTGTGCGTGTAAGAGACATGATGGACCAACAGATAGGGAGCCACCCCAGACCCTGGATCTCACCCGAGTTGGGGGGAGCAGGGAGCGCTCCTGGGTTCTGGCTACAACACACAGGGGCTGAGAGGGAGGCACGAGACAGGAGCAGCACCCACCTGGGGCCCTCAGTAGGGCCGGTTGGCATCTTTGGGCCGCTTTAGCTGGACCTTGAGGCGCTTCATGCCGATCTGGAAGCCATTCATGGCCTGGATGGCAGCCTGGGCACTGGCTGGATTGTCGAAACTCACAAAGCCTGAGGCGAGAGGGACATCAGGCCCAGCCCCAGCCTCTCCTGTGCTTGGAGCTGGGGATACTCTCCAGTTTCCTGGCACCACCCGCCTCCAGGTCACCTGATAACTGCCTGGCACGGGGTGAGCATGCAGAGGGAGTCTGCCGCCGGCCGGACTGAATGGATGGCTCTAGTTCAGCCACTCAGAGCAGCTGAGTGGGCTGCTCTTGCCTGTGTTCTTTGCAGCGCGGCCCCCTTCCTCAGCCTGGGTAGCTCTGAATCTGACTTTTGAAGACACTTCTGAATGGTTTTTTTTGTGGTTGTTTTGGTTTGGTTTTCGAGACAGTCTCACTGTGGAGCTCAGGCTGACCTCACTCTCGTGGCCTCAGCCTCCCCAGTGCTGGGATTACACCACCATGCCCGCTGCCTCAATGGTTTTTGAAGCAGCCTTTCAAAACTGTGAAGGCAAATAGAACCTCGTCCCTTTAAAAACCAATCACCCTTAAACTGAACCTATTTTAGACTTCATAAAACATACATTCAGCTGGGACTTTGTTGTGTGTGCAGAACATCCCAGGCACACAGGAGCTGAGACTGTGCTCTGCCCCAGCACGGGGGACGAGGCCGTAGGCTCTGCAGGAAGGAGTGCTGAGCACTTTACATGCTCTTTCGTGCCCTGGATACGCAAGACTTTGGAATACTTGGTCTGTTGTGACACAGTGCCCTCCAACGCATAAGACCTGGCCCTAATTTAGAGCCGCCCCGACACGTCCACCGCGCTTTGTCTTCCGGATCATGCCGTTCTTACCGAAACATTTGCTCTGATTGGTGGCCCGGTCAACAAAGACTTTGGCTGAGATGACGTGGCCAAAGGGGACAAACATCTGGAGGATCTCTGAGTCTGTGAACTCCTGTGGCAGGTGGTAGATGAAGATGTTGCAGCCATCAGGGCCTGGGTGGCGTGGATGGGAGAGCTCAGTGACTGGCAGACACAGCCTGGCACAGCAGGAACGGCCTATTCGGGACACCCTCGCGCTTGGCTGAACCGCAGCAGTGTGCGCCACGGCTCCGGCCACTGCCTCTCATCCCTTCGTTACTGCACGTGGGGCCAGAACTGGGCCTGGCCCAGGGCACTGGGAGTCTGCAAGCCTCCAACCCGGGCACCCCACCCCTCGGGCTCTCAGCTGTGAGGACCCTGACCCCAGCGGCACCTTCGCGTTGCTGCTGCTGCTGCGGCTGCTGTTGCTGCTGCTGCTGGGGTGGTGGAGGCGGCTGCTGGGCAACCAGGGCCGGAGGCTGTGGGAATGCGGGTGCAACCAGGCTGTAGGCCGCTGGGTAGGCTGCTGGGTTTCGGAGAACAGAGAGAGCAAACGGGGCCCCCATGAATCCTCCAGTTAGCCCTGTCCCTGTCCCTAGCCCGGGCAGTGGGTCCACGGGGCCGAGAGGTGGTCAGCAGGGAACAGCCCAGACCCCTGGGATCTGCCCTAACTGGTCCTCACAGGTGCGGTCTGTCAGGTAAGCCTGCAGGGTGACTCGCAGGCAGCTTCGGGCCCTTCCCTCCTGCCACTCATTCCAGCTGGGCGGAGCCAGGGTGGGGCCTCACCTGTGTAGTGCTGCATCCCCGCATATGCCTGCTGCAGAGGGTCCACGGGGGCCGCGGGGCTCTGGGCTGGAGAGAGCAGCGCGGACTGAGCGCCTGGGCGCAGCAGGAGCCCAGCAGCACCTCAGGAGAGGACGGTGGTGGGAGGGCCTCACCCAGGCACGAGGGTGAGCTAAGAAGGGAGCACACGTGGCGGGGGGCAGGGCGGCGTCAGGAGGACCTGCGTCCGGGCGGGTTGGTGTGCTCTGTAAGCCTCAGCGCCCTGGCTGAGAACAGAGGGGGCATCCCTGCCCCTCATGAGAAAAGTGCCTCAAACCCTGAGGCTGGGGAGGGATGCTGGGTCATGGCTGCCACTGTGGGGGTGGCCGTCTAGATGGCTACTGGTCAGGTAGCCAGACAGGGAGCCCCACCTGGGTAGGGGTGAACCCCGTTGGGATACAGAGCATCAGGGGCAGGCTGCCCAGCGGGCTGGGTGGGCACCGGGCTGTAGCCGTTGACGCCCAGGGCAGCAGGGATGGCAGAGACAGGCGTGGCAGCAATGGCAGGAGGGGTGCTGGTTCCTGGGGAGGAGAAGGCGACGGACAGAGCAGAGAAGCAGACACACAGATGCAGAGCCAGTCAGCAAGTCCGAGAGAGCAGGCGGGAGCAAGCAGCCCGCTCTGAGCCACCCTCTCAGCCCGGCCAGGATGCAGCTCCTGCCCTGCCCTGCCTTACCTGAGGACGGGGTGATGGGGGTGGCGATGAGGCCGTTGGCATTGATGGCGGCCATGTGCTGCATCTGCACAGCAGCCATGGTGGCCATGGGGCTGAGGTAGGCACTGTGAGCTGCTACCAGGGCCGCCTGCTGCTGCATCAGCTGGGTGAGAGGACAGGAGAGTGGGCGGCGTCCCTCCCGCCCCGGCCCGCTCGGAGGATGGGGCAGGAGCCCGGGCAGTGCTTACGGCCTGAGTGTAGGCGCTGTAGGCCCCGAACTGCAGGGCGATGGGGCTGAACATGCCCAGCTGGGTGGCCACCTGCTGCATGCGGCGGAGACCTCGCTCCTTCTCTGTGTCAGCAAACTTCACCACCAGGCTGGACGAGGCACCCTGGGTGTGGGCCCACGTGTGCAGAGGGCCAGTGAGCGCCTGTCCTCCCACCGCCCACACCGCCGAGTCTAAAGGGACGCTTCCAGCCCACCCTCGCGTGCTGAGAGGTGCGGTTAGCCGGAGCTGGGAGTGCAGAGGCATGTGTCCCACGGTGGGGGCCCGCGGTATGGGGGGCTATCCCCGGGGCATGCCCCCAGCAGGGGTCAGCCACACCAGTGTTTAATCTGCCCTGGAGCTTCCTGTGCCATCTGCACCCCTTTGCACAAATGTTGATACTGCCTTGAGCCAAATAAAGACCAAATTGGGGACATTTGCAAGGACTGTTGTAGAGAATCCTAGACGCTAGACACTCAGAGCTGGAACTGGTGAGTCATCTAAAGCAGTTCTCTGCCTCCCTACCGCCTCCTGTCTGCAAGCGAGGGAACTGGGAGGAAGGGAGCCTGCGGGAGTGGGGGTGGGGCCCCCAGAGTGCACTGGGCTGACCCCAGGCTCAGGAGCAGGGCTGGGCGCCAGCGGGCTGCAGGGACCGAGGTGAAAGGACTGAGGTGAGGGATGGGGAGGCGGAAGGGAGGTGAGCGGATCTGGCGGAAGACAAGAAATGCGGGAGAGACGGCGGAACTGCTGCGTGACACAGGCTCGGCTCCTCCCTCCCGCGGCCCCGCTTTCCTGTCCAGGCCTCAGTGGGCCCGCTCTGGCTCTGTGCCGGGGGCAGGTGGGCTCACCGGCAGCGTGCGGCTGCTGTGAAGGGTGTTGATGGCTGCCTGGGCCTCGGCATGGGTCTGGAACTTCACGAAGGCGCAGCCTGGACATGGAGGAGGAAGGATGAGCACCACCCGCTGCCAGGACCGATGGGTGGCACGGGAAGATCGCAAGCCACGAGCAGCTACCTTTGCTGGTGCCGTCCGGCCCCCGGAGCACAGTGCACTCGTCTATGGTCCCGAACGGCTCGAACATCTTGCGGACATCCTCATCTGTCTGCTGCTTGCCTAGCATCCCCACAAAGAGCTTCCGGTCTTCTGGGGAGGGCGGGGGGGGGGGCGTGTTCAGGGCCTCCCAGGGCTTTCTCGCCTTTCACCTCCTCCCCACTGCCCTGCTTCCCACACGTGTGGCCAGTGGCTCAAGGGCATGAGGATATTGGCTGGAGGGTACAGGTCCATAGGACGCCCGTTCCCTGTTTGTCCTGGGCTTGATCTCACTCTGACATCCCCTTGACCCGTCAGGCTTTCCTCCTCAAAAGGACTGCCCCTCAGCGTCCCCAAGCCCTGAACCCGAAATGGGAAGGCAGGCCAGGTCCGAAGTGCAGCACCTACCTCCGCGACTCTCGCTGTCGGCTGGCTTGACCTGGATCGGCCTGTTCATCTAAGGGAGAGAAGACAAGGCAGTCGCTTGGCCTGCAGAGAAGCCAAAGGGAGCGAGCCCCAGGCCCCAGCTTTCCCCAGCACCCTCAGTTTCTGCTGTAAGGAGGGTCAGGGCCTGGTCTCCCCTGGCTTCAGGACCTGAGGATGTGAAGGAAGATGCTCACGGAGCAAAGCTCCACACACAGGTTGGTCCCAGGTGCCGGGCAGAACTGGTGCCGCTCTCCTGAGGGAGGAGGTGGGCCTGGCACGGGAACTGCGTCCTGAGTTGGAGCCCAAGCAAGGGGCTATTCAACCAGGGCTGCCTCCATTGCCCAAAGTAGGGACCACAGAGAAGCGCCAAGGTGAGCTCTAGACTGAGGGAGGCCCCACAGAGGCCCGGGCCTTCTTCTGACCCTAGAGGTATGTCTACCTCTCTTTCTGCCCCCCTATACCCCTTGACCCCAGGGGGAAGGCACTCGGGCAGCACAAAGGGAGCAGATGCCCAGTCTCCGTGGCAACGGGAGAATGCGCACCATGGCAACCGCCCACTCAGCCTGATTTATCCGTCCCCGTCGCCCTGGCGACCGTGGTGACGTCATCACTTCTGCTGCTGCTCCACACACCCGGAGGAGTGGGGAGGGGGGTGGGAACAGGGTATGCTGGGGGTGGAGGATCTGGTGGGGGCAGGGAGGTGGGGGGAGGGGCCCAGAGAGCTTCCTGGTCCAGGAGAGACATGGGCACCGGCAGCCCTGCAGGGACCACACAGTCGCTCCTGTGCCCCTCCTCGAGCGCAGACCCTGGTGTCTGGGTAGCCAGATAGCTCTGAAGGAGCTCACTCACAGTTGACCCTGGCACCTAAGCCCTCCTGCACTACCCTCCATGACCCCGAAGTATTGCCCTTTGTCAGGTCTTCAGTGAGAACGGAGAGGTTCCCAGTTTTACTTTCCATCTGCCATGATGAGAAAGAAGACTTGGATGTTACTCCCACAGGTTGATTCCTTAGCCCAGGCGGGAGCAGCACAGACACTGGCAAAGGAGGGGAAGGGCACTGAGCCTCTAGTTTCTGAATGTACTCTGCTAGGTGGGACTTTGACTCTGGAGCCACACCGGCGCCTGCCTCCCGCTGACGGCGGGACAGTCCCACTTTGGGTGATGGGAAGACTAAAACGAACTATCCACTTTCATTCTGGGGGTGAGGCTAGGGCTGCGCCCAGAAGTCCTGGAGTAGGAGACAGGAGACCTGGGTTGGGAGCCAGCCCCGGCCTCATGCTATGTGACCCTGGACAAGAGCTTCACTGGCCTGGGCCTCAGCCTCCTCATGTGCAAGTCAAGGGGCTGGGCCAGGCAGTCTCCAGGCTGGGCCCTTCAGCTCTGGTAATCTGGTGTTGGGAGACCATGGGTGGCGTCAGCCAGCCACCCCATCCCAGCCTTTTCTTGCACTGGACCCTCTGTCCCTGTGCCAGATGTGCTGGTCAGTCTCAGCCTGACCGGCCTCTGCCGTCGGCATTCACGGCCTTGGGTCCCATCTGAGCTCAACTCAAAACATCCTCCTGCCCAGCCCCACCCCCAGATCTCTGGGTCTCCGAGCAGCTGGTGGGGGGAGGGAAGTGCCACACAAATCCCAGCCGCTGTGCCCAGCTTATCTCTCACCAATCTGGGATTATCCTGACCAAGTCAAATCTCCTTTGGAGTATGCGTGGTTGTGTGAGTGTATGTCTGTCTGTGAAGGCCTGGGCCCCAGATTCGGGGGGGTCTGTTGTCATCCTCTCCTCGCCTTAGTCCTGTCACCAAAACCGCAGGGGATCTCAGAGGCCCCACCCACTTGGTGAGGTACAGGAAGAGCTGGGCCCTGGTGCCAGGGACTCCGTGCTGGGCACTGACTCTTCCCAACAGGCTGGAGGATTTGCTGTTCTGGACAGAGCTGGGGAACCTGGGACCCAGAGAAAAAGGATGCGGTTCTGCCCTGCACAGGCTTCCAAGCACAAAAATAGCACAGCAATAAATACCCACAGCAATGTGGATGTGCACAAAGACGCACAAATGCAGACCGTGGAGCGGCAGTGACGAAGGCTCCGGGGTGCCCCCAGCACCCGCTCCCAGCCTCCTCTTTCCTGGCCCAGCACTTCCTGTGGGAAGCCTGGGCTTTGTTAGCTCAACTCTGCACACCTGCACCCTCCCCTGGGTCCAGCTGTGCTGTTTACCTGGCAACTGAGCCGCACCTCTCCCTCTCCTGGCTACCACCCACAGGTGACAAGCCCTCCCCAGAGCCTCCCAAAGAAGAAGGGGCTATTTATACCCCACCAAAAATCCCTGTGCTGTCCCACCAGGGCCCCACCCTCACCAGCTGGAGGACCCCGCTCCAGGAGGAACACGTTCCCACAAAGCTTAACTCTCTGCGGTGCAGACTGGGCCCCCACACCTGGCTCCACATTGTCCCCTGTCCCAGACCACATGGGTGGAGCCCACCTTCCCAGCCCAGAGGGGGAGAGGCCTGAAAGAGGTGTCCCCCAGGCCCCCACATCCTGAGACCACACCCCACTGTCCAGATGGATCCCAAGACCTGGCACAGAGCTACCAGAAGGTCTTCCTGATGAAGAGAAGAGGGATTCAACAGCCTCCACTCTTTCTCTGAGCAGCCGGAACATCACAGAGGAACACCTACTAGATGGGGTCAAAGATGGGGCGGAGAGAAGGCTAAGTGTCCTTGTCTAAAAGAGCGTGTCGTAGGAAGTCTGGGGGGTCTGGCAGCAGGAAGAACTTGCCAACAGAATCGAGAAGCAGCTCTCTCTCTCTCTCTCTGTATCTGTCTGTCTGTCTTTCTGCCTGTCTTTTCTCTCTGACACACACACACACACACACACACACACACACGACTGAGGGGAAGGCAAATGAAGACAGATGAGAGAAGACCCAGGGGCTACAGCGGGGCTTGGTCACACATCTGCTGTCCTTGGTTCTTTGGATCTGGCTCCCAAATCTCTGATACAGGGGTCCCCCCCCCCAGGGCAGACCCCTCATTTCTGCTGGAAACTGTCAGGTCCCTCTGGACTCTGTCCCTGGGGGATGGGCCAGTGGTGAAACTCCCGTCACCTGGGAGGCCTGGAGCAGGGCTAGACAATCATTAACTGGGGCGCCTCCTCTCCACCCCACCAGGCCTGCTGCTCTTAGGGGGGGCAGGAGTGCCCTCCCCACCCGACGGCTCCGCCTGAGCTGTGGGCCACCTGCAGTGGACGGGCAGGACAGATGCCCCTGCCCAGCATGCTTGCCCTCTGGGTTCATGCCCACCCCGGACCGTCTCTCACTGCGTCCCCAGCCTGCTGCCCATTTTGCACCCTCTGCCTCCGACTGCCTCTGGTTTTTGAATAGGCCCAGAAAGGAGAAACAACAGGAAAAGGCAACAGTGCTGGGGATGCCAACTACTGGGGAAAGGGAGGGGGAGGGGCGCAGACGAGCTGGGCACAAGGCTGCTAGCATGGCCCCCCACAGCCCCGCATGCTTGGCCTTGGTCACACGTGCGCGCGTGCACGAACACGCACCAGCCTGGGTCCCCGGCCTGCTCATACTCACACGGCTCCACCGTGTGAGGTGCTGGCTGCTCAGGCCACAGAGGCGCAGGACTGAGTTGGCCCTCCTGGTGGAACTCCAGGGCTGAGGGCCATTGAGGAGCTGGGGACCCGAGTCGGGGTAGGAGCAGCTCCAATTTCCTCTATCCCGCCCCATCCCACCTGTTTGGTCTATTTCCCAGGCAGGAAAGAGAGACGGTCAGTACCGTTCCCCACTTCCCACATGGGCAAGGAGAATGGTGGGGACCAGAGAATGCCCAGCACCGAGTGCTAAGGGCCCGCGCAGAGTGGAGTCCAGAGGGACCCCACCCCAACCAGCTAGGCGCGTGGGGCGCTCTGAGATGCTCTGTTCCTGCTACTCAGGGCCAGGCCAGGCTGGGGGCCACCTGCAAGGCTGGCTGAGAAGAAACCGGGGTGTGACCTTCAGGAGGGAGGCCACAGCGTGACACCCTGCCTCCTGGGGGTGTCTGCCCAGCCCTTGCTTGCCCCTAGTCCAGGCCTGTCCAAGGCCCCGCCTGGTGGCTGCTCTCAGGCTTTCTGGGAGACAAGAAGAGGCTGTCAGAACTCTGAAACCAACATCCAGGGCCGCCTGCAACCCAGGTGCCACTCTCAGGGCTCAGTGCCCCTCCCCCACTCAGCCACCCCGCTGTCTCCCAGATCCCCCAAAGCCTGGGTCCTTCGGGTTCACCCTGACCCGCACATGGCACCCGAGTCTCCTGTCCACACCTCCCCCCACCCAGGACACCTGAAGCACCACTGCTCACAGGCAGGTGGGTGGGGGAGGGGCTGCGCCTGCTCCCAAAGGTCAAGGCTACTCCTCTAGTCGCTCTTTCGCTTCACTCCACTTTAGCCTAGAGAAATGCACACATCCATAGCCAGAAAAGCGGAGGCTAGAAATAGAGAGGGCCTTCCTGCTGGCAGGAGGCTGGGCCATACGTCCCGTCCCGTGTGTTGGGACAGTGGGAAGCCCCGTCTGCAAGGCCCTTCTCAGCCATGCCAGGGCCAGCGCAGGATGGGACTCACCCCTGGAAGCGTCTTCTGTTCGTGCAGGGCGCTCTGGGCCTTCAGGGCTGAATCGCGGGCACAGTATGTCAGGAAGGCACATCCTGAAGGACCAGGACAGAGACGGGCTTGAGTGAGTCCCCAGCCTCCCTCCCGGGGGGCTCCCGCGCCTAAGGTCAGGGAGCGGCTCCTGAGCGGCATCTCCTGCCTGCTGGGGGCAGTGTGTGAGAGGGACACTGTGTCCCGGAAGTGGAGTGGAGACAGGGGTCCGAATGCCGGCAGTGACAGCAACCGAGGCACTTGGCTGCGCGGAGATGGGACTTGTGTGACCGGGTTCCAGGCCAGCGCGGAGAGTGGCTTTCTCTCCCTCAGCTGGCCTCCTCTCCCTTCCTCCTCCCGCCATCTTGGTCGTCAGCACCCCTCTCCTTTCCTGTTTTCGGTGTCTCCTCCCATCTCCCCAACTCTGCAGAAGGGAGGAACCTGAGGGAGCATGAAGCCCAGGGCAGGAAAAGAGCCGGAACTGCTTTTTCCCTGGGCCCAGTGGTGGCAGGGAGGGAAGATGGCCGAAGATGCTCAGGGCTCCCCAAGTTCTGACCCCAGGCCAGCCTGCTTAGTGCACAGCCCTCAGGGAGAGGCCTCAGGGCACCAGGGCACCGTCCTTAAGTTCTGACCCTTCCCCACTTCCCAGATCACCTCCTTTCTGGCCCTCTCCTCAGTCCTGATGCTGCCTGCCCAGGGCCCCCCTACTCTCTCTACGGGGAGCACCTGCCCTGTGCCCTACGTGGGTGCTGCCACGATCTGAGGGGATCAGGTTCTCAGTGGACACACACACACACACACACACACACACACCGTTGCCTGCTCCACTCTCAAACCTTCTTTTCTCAAGCTCACCCTATGACACTCCTGGCCACCTCCCTCTCCGGGACCCCACACCTCTCCAGCCCTCTTTACAACTCTTTGCCCGGAAGAGCTCTGTCCGGCCCTCCAGCCACTCCAGCGGAGTTCTCCTCCGGCCCCTCGCGCACAGTCCTGGGCCCTGGCTCCCCTCCGTCCACGTCCGCAGACCTTTCCAGCCGCTGGTCCCTCACTCCCCAGCCTGCCCACCGCCCCCTCTCGGCCCAGCCCGACCCTCACCCTTGTGCAGCCCGGTGTACTTGTCTTTGATGACAGTCAGCTCGAAGATCCGACCGAACTGCTCGAAGATGGGCTTCAGGTCCTTTTCCTCCAGATGCCTCGGGATCTGCCCCACAAACAGCTTGATGGCATCCGGCTCCTTCATTGGGGCGGCCCAGGAGGAGGGGCCGAGGGGCGCAGGGAGAGGCCCAGAGGCCAGGGGAGCTGCCCAGCAAGGAGGTGAGCGGTGGGGGCCGGGGCCCGGCCCGGGCCAGCTCCCCCTGCGGCCCCAACCACACTGCTGGGCAGGGAGCAGCGCTGCACACAAAGGCCGGCGCTGGGGCGCGGGTCAGGGGTCTAGGCGGACGCGGCCGAGCCACCAGGGGGCATAGCCAAGTGGTCGCTCTCCCTCCCGGGACGGGCAGGGTGGCCGAGACCGGATGGGTCGGTGGGATGGGGCTCCGGGCTCAGAGGGCCGACAAGTGGGGTGCAGTGCGAGGTGGAGGTGGGGGAAAGGGCCCGGGGAAGGGGATGGGGAGAGACTGAGGCTTCGGCGCCCGAGATATGGTCGCCAGCAGCTTCAGTGAGGGGCCTCCCGATGTGGGGCAGGTGAGCTCTCGCTGGCTTCCCCGGAGGGACACCTCCCCTGTGGCGGGTCCTTCTGCTGGGTCCGAAGATCCCTGATGCCAGATGCGTGATTTCTGATGGCGGCCGGGCTCCGGGGGTCCCTGTGCCCTGCCGCCCCCTCGGGTGCTCCCCTCGGCCCCCCTCCCCCCCACCCCGCCCGGGCCTGGGCCGCGCTGGCTGCTCCCGCCGCCGGGGCCGCCTGCGTCCCGGTCACCTGGGTCCCGGAGCTCTGCTCTCCGGCCGCGCGCTCCTCAACAAAAACCTGCCCTCCACACCCCCTCCCCACTCCCACCGCCTTCCCCTGACAGCGGTGATGTCAGTCTCAGGGGCGGAACGCAAATTCTCCGCCCCGGAGAGAGACGCACAATCCAGGCACCGGCCACGCCCTCCCGCTCTCCCGTCCCGACTCCCTTCCCGCCCCCAGAAGAGCAGCTGGTCCTGAGGACGACAGCCCTTCCCCCACCGCGCTCCCGCCCGGAGTCAGGCACCGCACGGAGACGGAGAATTTGCAGAGGAGCCCTAAGGTGGGGTCCATTGTTCCGGGGGCTGGAGCTGTCCCCGGTGCTGAAGAGAAGCCCGCGAGCGGAGAGCGGGGGGTGGGGAGAGAGGGTGCTGGCATGTGGGGAGCCCGAGTGGGGAGCCGAGGAAAGAAGTCACGGGAGAGCAGAGGCGCAGGACAGCTGGGCAGGCTGAGGGGAAAGAGAGGGGCGGAGTGGGGAGGGAAACAGGTAGCAGAGTCTGGAGGGAAGAGTAGAGGACCAGGCAGGAAAAATGGGAAGAGGCGGGCAGGGGAGAGCGGGCTGGGAAGCTCGCGGAGAGGGAAGCGGGGATCACTCGGTTCCTGGCATTTGGCGACACCCCCTCCTTCCCCTCTGGGGGGTTTGTGTGTACGTTCGCAGGCGGGGAGGCGGCGCGGGCGCCAGCTCCCTCGAAGCTCCCTGCAGACCAAGGCGGCATTTGATCCAGCATTTTCCTGCTCGGTGTCCAGCACTGGGTTGTTCGGTGTAGTAGGTGCTTCAGGAATGCTCCCTGCGAAGGCCTCGGCCTCCTGGGAGCACAGGCCCGACCCCTCTAGCAGGGAGACACAGCTGCCATCTCATCTTCAGGGCGCAGAAGCCCAATTATTCCTTCCTTGGGCGCTGCCCCCTCCAGCCCCGCTCCCTGGATGGGACTTGCGCTGAGTCTGGCAGGAAGGGTCGGCGGGGAAGCGCATTTGGGGCCATTACTCCCACGTCATCTTCCTCCCCGTGTGACCAGCGAGCTCCAGGACCTGGGGGGCACCCGGCCCTGCGTGTGTGGGTTGAGCCACAGACCCCGGGGCTCACCCCAGCACCCGCAGCCTTTGCGGCACACTCTGCCTCCCTGCCACCCCTTTCTTCACCCTGGGTGGAGCTGGTGCTCCTCAGAGTTGCTGGTGTCTCTCAGATGTGTCCCCGCTGACTCCCAGCAGCCTCCACCCTGAGCTGTCACAGCAGGTGGCCTCCTCCTCTGGAGGTGACAGAGTAGTCACAGTTGCGCTTAGGTGGCACTTGCAGTGTTGCAGGCATTGTTCCAAATGTGTCACATCCTCCGGCTCACTAAACCCTCACCGCCGCCCTGTGAGGGGGATTCTATCACTGTCTCCAAGTGGAGATGAAGCCACTGAGGCGTGGAGCAAATAAATAGCTCGCCAATGGCCGCGAAGCTGGAAAGAAGTCCGGCCGTGACTGGAGCGGGCAGGCTGGCTGCCCAGTGCACACAGCAAGCTCTCAGGTCAAACGTTCCTCTTGTGTGGGGGCAGCGGAGGGGGTGGCGGCTGAGCGCGGCCTCTCCTCCTCTTCCAGCTCCATTTAAGTCTGAGGGAGACACAGTCTATCTTTCTACTGTTTGAACCTCTGTTGACCACCTGCCAGCCTTCCTGAGCCTGGGTTGCCTGGAGCCACACCCTGGCAGGTGTGTGTGTGCGTGTGTAGATGCCCAGGGTCCTCCCAACAGGTCCTCTAAGATGACAGGAAACCCAAGGGGAGGAGGACCTCGTGGCCGGTGTCCAGAAGATGAGACTGGCGGTACCGGGGAGTCAGAAAGTGCGAACATCCTCCTAAGTAACTTTCCACTCCCCCGGCTCCCTGCCGCTCCTGTCTTGCTTCCTCATCCGATCAGTGTTTATAGAGATGCTGAACAGATCACACCCTCTGAGGCTGGAGAAGGGAGACCCCACAGCCTGGCTGATCTCATTCCTCTTTGTCTTCTCAGCAGATCTGCCGCCCTGCTGCTCCTTCGGGCTCGGGCCTAATCATATTAATTGAAATATTAAACATTCACGAAAATGAATTTCAATGAAGTCTTCTCGTTCCTCCTCCCAGTCAGTAACTGGGGAACAACGGCAGGCAGGAAGATGTCTCCAGTTCTTCCCTCCTCAGGAGACTCCAGACTGGAGGTGCCAGTCTGCGGGGAGAGCAGGGTCTCAGGAGGAGACCAGCCCCCATCAGCCCCTCTGTGAGTCCTGTTAGGAACTAAAGCAACCCCTTCCATGTGGAGGCGTCTGGGCCACAGAGTAGGATCAGTTGAGAACAGCTTGACTGATCTGCAGAGCACAAGATCATACACTTGCAGGGGGAGGACATCAATTATCCTGTGTGTGAGTGTCAGGTGGGTGGGCCATCCGAGAGCGCACCTGTGTGAATACACTTGCAGGTACAGACTCCAGTGATGTCTCACACAATGCAAGCCACGTATATAACTTTAAAGTTTCCCTTGGGCCAAGGATTTGCTTCAGGTTGTACTGAGCCTACCTTGGAAGCACAAGGGCCTGAGTTCAACCCCTGGTACTGTTAAAAAAACAAACAAACAAACAAAAAACAATACCCCCTTAAAAAGGTAAAATTACTTTTAATAATGCATTTTATTTAACTTATGTCCAAAATGCTATGTGAATTTGAAGTCGATGCCAAGTTATTAATGAATCACACTGTGTTTTTCCACTCAGTTTTCACCACAGAGTCCAGTGCACCTCACAGCCACAGCCGGATGTTTAAGAGCCCGGGGGCCTCTGGCTCGGACTTACACAGCTCCAGGGCCTCCTCATTCCTGTGGGGAGAGACGAGTCTGGTTAACCTCTGGTCCTGTCAGAATACAACCCTCTGACAGATGGCTGCTTATCTCCCTCTCACTCTGTTGACTCTGTCTCCTGAAAAACAGGCGAGCAACCAAAATGATTCCTACCTCGGAAGGAGTTCCTGGCAGGTGACCTGTTTTCCTCGGCAGGGAACGGTCAACATGGTCCCTGATTCCTCAGTCTTTGCGAGAAAAACAGAAGGAGACCACAGAGACACGGAGCCCCTCCAGGGCACTGTGGAGCTTGTGTCTCAAGCGATTTCCTTGTTCCTTGGGCAAGTCATTCACAAACCTGGAAAGATAGCTCCCCGTTGGGTCCTCCTCTCCGTCTCCCCCAAGGCCTCTGCTGGGAGCTCTCTGCCGGGTCGAAGTGGGCTGTGTGTGTGTATCGACAGACAGACTCCTGCCCTTCCCAGGAGCTACTGTCAGCTCTCTGGCTCTGCTTCCTTTGCCTTTCTTAATTAGAAGCTAGAAGAGCAAGCCTCGACGACCAGTTCCCTTTTCCCTTCCATATTTAATGGAGAGTGGGAAAAATAATTTCAAATTAATGAAGAGCATAGGGTGAGTGCTTTTCCTTATATAGAAAGTCATTTCAGGGCCGGGGATATAGCTCAGTGGTTCCGGCACCTGTCTTGCAAGCGCAAGGGCCCAGGTTCGATCCCCGGTAAACACATACAATACTGGGCGTGGAGACTCACCCCAGCAGCAACCAGTACCACATACCACAGTGCCAGGCGTGGTGGATCATGCCTGTAATCCCAGCATTCGGGAGGCAGAGGCAGGAGGATTGCTGTGATGTGAGTTTGAGGCTGAGCTCAGGGCCAGCCTGAACCACAAAGTGAAACCCTGTCTCAAACAAACCTTAAAAAAAAAAAAAATAAATAAAAAAAAAGTCATTTCAAACTGGGCGTGGTGGCACACACCTGTAATCCTAGCACGTGGGAGGCTGAGGCAGGAGGAGTCCTGCGAGTTCAAGGCCACCTGGACTACATATCCTGTCTCAAACAAACAAACAAACCAAAACAGAACAAGAAAGTCAGTTCAAAGGGGGGCAATTGTGCCAGGGTGTCCCGCAGGTCTTTTCCAGAATCTCGAGACGGTTCCTTTGCATAAGATGTGCTCTGGGAGCTCCACACTGACTCCAAGACAGCACTGAGAAACGTCCACAGGAACGACAGAAGGTTGGCTTGTGGGTCAGTGGGGAGGAAAGAAGCCGGATTCGCTTTCCCGCGTTCCAGATAGCCTTGAGCAGCTGGCCGGGTAGGGAACCAGCTCTGGGAGGGCCTGACTTAAACGTCTTCCTGTTTTGTTCAGTCTAGGGCTAAGAAAAGTAAGCGTGCCAATAAGAAAGGTTCGTTGCATATAGAATTAAACTGAGAAATCAGCTCCTCATCTATATCCAAGTTAACGCCTCCCTCTGCTGCCCAAGCAGAACCCCGCCCACATCGCCTTCCAGGCCTCTCGGGCCGGCAGGGGCGGAGCCTGCTGGGGGCGGGGAGGGGCGGGGACTCGCTGGGGGCGGGGCGGGGCGGGGCCTCGCTGGCTGCGGCCCGTCGCCCTGACAACCGCGTCAAGATGGCGTTGCCACAGGACCTGCTTTCTGGACCGGAACCCCAGCTGCTGAGTCCTACGCGGCTGGCGCAGCTGCGAGACTTTAAGGTGCGTCAGCCGCGGCTCCTCCGCCATCGAATGCTGCCCCAGGAAGGGTCCCGGCGAGCGGGGCGGGACGTGCCCGGACCCCCAGAGCCGAGCTCACGGGCGACTGCAAGGGCGGCCGGGATCAAAGCAGGAACCCAGGCGGAGAACGGGGCCGAGATTACGGTCACGTAAACCAGCGGAGGCGCCGAGTCCGAGCGGGACGACGG
This sequence comes from Petromus typicus, assembly GCA_004026965.1. Classification (NCBI taxonomy): domain Eukaryota; kingdom Metazoa; phylum Chordata; class Mammalia; order Rodentia; family Petromuridae; genus Petromus; species Petromus typicus. The sequence goes on from PVIR01004985.1 coordinate 31,366, forward strand.
TGGCCTCCGCGTTGCGCTCAGGAGAGGACCGGGGTGAGGGCGCGGGTCCCCGGCCTCGCCGCCGCCTCCCAGAGCGCCGCGCTGTCCTCTCGCCCGCAGATCCAGGCTCGGATTGCGAATGAGAAGTACCTGAGGACCCACAGGGAGGTGGAGCTGCTGCTAAGCGGCTTCTTCAGGTGCGTGTTTCTGGACCGCCCTGGACAGCTGGTGGACACTCGCGGCGAATCTTACTGGACGCTCCGTCATGCTTCTGACTTCTCAAAAGTTAGCGATCTCTCAGAGATTTCCTTCAATTACCTTTAAATTCTTTGCCCTGTGTGTGTGGGGGGCGTTGAACCCAGGGCCTTCCTTTTGAGCTACATCTCTAGCCCTGTATTTTATTTGTTTTTTTGTTTTGTTTTGTTTTGTTTTGTTTTGTTTTGAGACGGGGTCTCCCTATGTAGTTCAGGCTGGTTTTGAACTCCCAGAAATCCTCCTGCCTCAGCCTCCCAGGGCTGGGATTACAGGCATAGGACAGTATGCCTGGCTCCTTTTTAATTTTTAGTTTTGAGACAGGTCATTGCTAAGTTGCTGATTTGCCTAGGCTGGACTTGATCTTGCAACCCTGCTAGTGTAGCTTCCCAGAGGGCTTGGATTACGTAAGTGTGCCACATCTGACCTCCGAAGTCTTCAAAATATTAATACTCATTTTCTTTAACTGTGAAGATAAATGTGTATGACCTTTGAAGAGAGAATTTGCACCAGGAAACCCCACAAGGAGCCACTGGATATGGAATATTATTCTCAACCAGAGGAACTAAATAAGATCACTTGTACGGTTTTAAAATATTAAACTCAAAACAGGGTGTGATGGTTCCCAGCACGTGAGTAGCTGAGGCAGGATTGCTGAGCATCCGAGACCAGTCTGAGCTACATAGCAAGACCCTGTCTCAAAAAACTAAAATAAATAAATTCAGATGTCTGCCCCTTCCCCACCCGAGACCATTGTTGTAGAAAAACTCCAAGGTGTGGCAGCTCCTTATTTTTTACAAAAAAGACCATTTTCCAGTGTACTGCGGAGCATGGTCTTCGTTCCTCACGCTGCCATTCAGCCTGGCATTTGCTTGAGTAGAAAAAGCGAATGGAACGAAAAGCAAAGGACGGAAGGAAGGAAGAAAGAACCGGAGCGCGAAGGTGAAGCCAAGCGAGCAGCCGCTGAGGAGGTTTCTGTCCTAACAATGGCTGCTGTTTCCAGAGCACCAGGTCCTCACACTGGTGGAACTGCCGAGTCAGTTTCTGTCTGCTGCTGGTCCAGTGCTCCAAGCTGGGTGTGTGTGTGTGTGTGTGTGTGTGTGTGTGTGTGTGTCTGTCTGTCTGTCTGTCTGTCTCCAGCGCCCACACACTGACATCTTGGTGCAGTTTTGCTGATTCCCCAGAAATTCTACAAAGACAAACTTAGGGCTGGGCATGTAGCCTGCCTGGCAAGCACAAGGTTGTGAGTTTGATCTCCAGTCCCTGGTACTGCAAAAAAAAAAAAAAAAAAAAAAAAGAGAGAGAGGCAAAGAGAGAGAGAGAGAGAGAGAAATTTAGACAGGGTATGGCAATACACACCTGTAATCCCAGGATCAAGGGGCCTGGGCCAGCCTGAGCTACATAACAAGAGAAAAATAAAAAACAGAGAAAATTATCGTTTTCATTTTATAAGCCTGACAGTCTCACAGAAGTACTTTCTTTCTGTTGTGGACCTCAGATTCAGACCTCTGGTGTTGTGCTGGAAGCACTGGCTCCTTTGGTCAAAACCAGGCCTCAGTAGCTTGGTGGTAGCGGTGTGTAATCCTCCTGCCTCAGCCTCAGATGCTGGGATTACGGCCATGTGCCCTTCCGCCTAGCTTTATTTACTCTCTTTATGCATCTGGGCAAATGATTAACCTTTCGGAGGCTAGGATTCTTCATACGTAAAAGGACACAGTAATTGACATTTTACTGAGCTATCATAAAGTGAGATAGTATTTTGAGCATATTTTATGAACCGTAAAACTTGGGATGTAAGACATTTTCAGCAGATGGGACTTGGGTGTTGTCATGGCGCGGGGCCAGTGGCCATCTCCGGCTCATCTTTCAGTGTTTACCCTGCCCTCCATGGAGCTCGTGGTGAAGCAGCCCCAGCGCCGGGGAGTTGCCTTTCAACACACGTGAGCCCGTGGACCACGCAGCACACTCTCCTGGTTAGCTTCCTGCCCTCGCTTGACACCGGCTCTGTGAAAATGTTTGTGACGCTGGGCATGGTGACAAACACCTATAATCCCCGAACTCTGGGAGGCTGAGGCAGGAGGGTGATAAATTTGAGCCCAGACCAGGCAATGTAGTGAGGAGAAAATAAGTCTGGCGATGTGTCTGATAAAGGCAGCCCCGGGTCCCTGGCTCCTGGGGCGGCTGGGCCACACGTCAAGCTGCGCCGGGAAGGTGCAGGTCAAAGCAGTGAGCGCACCTGCGTGACGGCTCCCTTCTCTTCCCCTCTCCTCTGTCCCCTTATGTCTTCCAGAGAGATGTTCCTCAAGAGACCGGACAATATCCTGCAGTTCGCGGCATGTGAGTGCGGTCAGGGCAGGGTGAGGAACTGCGTGCCCGGATGTGGCTGGGGGCTCAGGCCTGTGCAGCCTGCCAGGGTTCTCGATGCTGGGCCCGGGCCCGGGGCTCTCCTCCTTTTGAAGGTGAATCCTCAAAATGAGGTCAGATAGGAAAGGGGGCAGAACTTCCTCTTGAAGGATTAAGGACTTGGAGATTCTGAAAGAAATGGGAACTCGCTGGCCACCTTTGTCTGGGGCTCTCCCAGCTGCTCCTGTCCTGCTGTACTTCAGAATCACCCAGGCCCCTGGAGATTCAGATGCGGTTGGTCGGGGTGGGCCCATCCGTGGTGTTAAATGCTCCCAGGTGACTGCTGCAAGGGCCAGAGGTGGTGGTATTCAGAGGGTGGTGCCAGGCCTCCGGTTTCTTGGATGCAACCAGCTCCAAGGTCATCACCTCCTCAAACTGCACCTCGCAGAATCCAAGTCTGTCTCTGCTGCCGCGGCAGATGCTGCCTGTGACTCCCACACCCTCCGAGGCATCAAAGCCTCTTCCCTTGTCACCCTGTGGTGCCTGCGCTTCCAGAGTTTGTAAAGAAGGCTGCACTGTCCGTCCTTCAGAGGCAGCAACTGGCAGCCAAGGGGCGACAAGAATGATAGTCGCATTTATTTGGGCCCCAAATAGGCCCGGAACAGAAAACCCAGCAAACCCTAAGTCTGGGGAGCTGCCTGTGTGTCGGGGCAGCTGGCCAAGGGCTCAGAGCGGTGTGGGCCGAGCGGCCTGTGTCACCTCCCCGGGACCGTGGGCTGCTGCGGTGCACCCGGGGGCCACGAGCCGGACAAGGACACCGCAGCCCGGCCGGCCTCACTTTTTAGCAGACTAAGCGATCTCTCTCCCCCTTAAATATGATGATTTCTTCTTTTTGATTTTTATCCCAGACTATTTCACGGATCCAAGACTTCCCAACAAGATTCACATGCAGCTAATTAAAGACCAGAAAATGACTTAATTAGCAAAATCACCATGCTCAGCTGTTGGGAGACAGCAGCCTCGGTGGGTGTGAGCTTCATTACACATAGCGTGGCGTCACTCCTGCAAAAAGAAGCACCAGCTTATCGGTCCGGGTGTGAAAGAAAGCAAGTGAAGAAGCCAAAGAGAAGTTTCTGGAAAGCCTCTAGTTTTCCTGACAGTTTTGGGGGATTAGGGACTGAGGAGAGGCCCAGAAACTGTCTAGCATGCCCCGGCAGGGGTCTTCCTGCCCGGTGACTTGGAGTGGGGGGGATGGACACAGTGGTGAGCGGCAGGGGCCTTGGCACCTAGTGAGTGATGCTGGTGCCAGGCCTGTCCCAGGCCTCGCAGGCGTGAGGAGGGCTTGGAAGCTGAGCTTGGGCAGGACCTTTGAACAAGGCAGTGCCGGGGTGGGAGGAAGCTTCCCGAAACCGCTTTGAAGGCTGGGATTTTTTTTTTTTTAATGTGAGGTGGAAAAGACCACCCTCCTGACAGCAGAGCTATTTGTTTTGCAGGGTCATCTGGGTGTACGAGCATCCAGCAGCCGTCAGCGTGGGCTTCTGGGTTGTCTGGCTCTGTCTGCTGTGACAGAGGCTTTTAAAGATCTCATTAAAATACTGTCCTGCTCTCTGTGCCTTATCTCACTGTGGCCAGAGGCTCGGCCAGCGCCGGGGCTGCCCCCACAGCAGCACCCCCAGAACCTGGACTGGGGCAGAAAGCAGTAGCAGGGCGCGGCAGACATGAGCAACCTCACTTCATGGCCCTGCTGAGTGTCCAGTGATGATTAACTTTTATCTCCTCAGGAGCAACAGGAAGAGGAGTTGGGCTGGAAGGACACGCAGAAAGTGAGATTAGACTCCAGAAAGCCACGCAGGCGTGGGGATCGGGAAGAGGGAGCGTTGAGGGACACGGAGCAGGGCCTTATCCTCCGGGACGACGTCTAGGAGCAAGCTGCTCCCCTGGCTTGGTCCCACAAAGGGACCAGAAGTGGGCCACGGCCTCAGTGAAGGCCTGCCCGGTTCCCAGGGCCTTTCCTGCCTCTTCCCTCCCGCACTCATCTGTGTGCCCCGTGTCAGCATCACCATGGCAACAGAAGCACAGCCCACAGCGGAGCTGCACTGTTATTGCCTTGTGCTTGGCCGCCATCACCTGGTGTAGTATAAAGGACAACAAAACAGGCGGACCGGGATCCAGGAGCGACTTTGCGAGCTTTCCGATCACACTGGCAGGGCTGGCGCTTGTTTGGGAAATCCAAAGCCTTTAGCAAAACCCCATCCACCGAGGCCGAGGGTGCAGAGCGCTGCCTCGGACACACTCAGGCCTCCCCAGGGAGGGCAGCCTTGGCCTGGCAGGGAGGGCCGCGCGGCCTGAGCAGTGCTGGGCACCTCTGAGCTTGTTCTGGGGCTCCCGGTGGAAATAAGACTGCGCTTTTCCTAAAAAGTCTACATCTAAAGTACACGTGAACATCGCCCTGAGGAGCATATTTAAAACATGGTTGTCATGTTTCCACTTTGTATGAAACAGCATCAGGTCCTGTGGAAGGACATAGCCCTCCCCCTGCACAGCTGTGGGGTCTGGAGAGGGTACTTCCTCCCCGTCCAAACGGCTCCTGTAAAATCTGACTTGCAGTGTCCGGCCCAGACCCAGTGGACGGAATGGATTTGCATGGCTGAGTGGGTGGAGGGAGGTGCCAGTGGCAGGAGGGAGGAGGGGACTGGCATGGAGTGGCAGCAAGGGCTTTCCAGGCAGAGGGAGTGGGTGTGGCACTCCTGTCATTTCTTTGGTACCGAGGATCAAACTCGGGACCTTGGGTTTGCAGGCAGACGCCAAAACCACTGAGCCAAGTCCCTGGTCCCTTCATGTTCCTTTTGGTCCTGACCTCAGTGACAGGCCACGTGGGAAGCCAGCCCTCGAAAGAGGCTGAGGGGACAGGCGCTGGGGCCCCAGTGGTGTCTCTGAGGACCAGAAGGCTAAGTTACCTGCCTTCTTACTCTGCACAGGTAGTGGGGGGCTGAACTCTGATTTTAAAAATCAAGCCAGAGTTTACATCCAAATCCACCACTTAGCAGCTGCGTGGCCTTGGCCCCGGCGCCGCCTCCTGGAGTTGCTGGGCTGGGCCCCGGGGGGCACGGAGCCTGGCCAGGGTGAGCGGAGGCGGCAGACGGCAGGTGGCAGGTCTCTGACAGTCGGTGTCCTGGACAAAGGAGCCTAGGCATTTATAGGTGGGTGGTGGAGACTGCACAAAAGGTCTGCACAAAAGGTGGCAGTGTGGAAGACGGGAGATCAACAAGGCTGCAAACACACCGTGGGGAGGTGACCTGGCGGCCAGCACTGCCCTCTGCCCCTCTGCTCTGTCCCCTGAGGCAGCTGGGAACATATTTAGCTGCAGGTGGCACATCACATGACTACAGGGAGGACCTGTCACCTAAGAAGGCATCCGGCCTCCACAGGAGTCCAGGGCTGGTGGACGCTGCCTGGACCACGGGCTCCTGCGCTCCAGTGCACTTCTCCCCGCCCGGCGACTGGCCCCTGAACAGGGAAGCGAATTCTCAGAAGTCCTCCCTCTCTACCTGTGCGGTCCTTCAGCTCAGCAAAGACCAGGGCAGGGCAGAGGGCCAAGGGCGTGGCTGCTGGGTCTGCCCGACCCATTAAACAGCCCGATTGCTCTTTTTCCCTCCTCTCTTGGGGGGAGTGGATGCTGGAGGTTGAATCTGGGGATTCGTGCATTTTAAGCAAGGGCTCCACCACTAGTCTGCACCCCATTCCCTGCTGGAGGGATCTTCTTTAAAAAGAAACCCCACCAACCAGGCGTGGTAGTGCATGCCTGTAATTCCTGCAACTGCGAGGCTGAAGCAGGAGAATTTCAAGTTCCAGCCCAGCCCAGGTAACTTAGTGGCATAACAGGGTCTCCTCAAAATTAAAAATAAAAGTAGGCTGGGGATGAATAGCTCAGTGTGAAGGCCCTTGGGTTCCATCCCTGGTACCACAAAACAGAAACCCGAAATCAGCGCATGTCACTCCTCGTCCCCCGCAGCATTCAGTGGTTCTCCAAGAACAGAAAATCCAGATGGTTCCCCGGGGCCCCAGGCCTGCTCGAGACCCTCACCTTCCCACTTGAAATATCCCCCCCCCCTGCCACGCCAGTATGACGCCCACCGTAAGGGCTTGCAGTGCTTTCCCACTTCTTGTCCCAGATCTTCCCTGGTCACTGGCACCATTCTGTGTTGAGAAAGACACCACTGCGCGCTCCTGGCTCTGGATCGGGCCTAAGTCTCAGATCTCGTTACTCTTTGGGGGAGTCAGAGGCGGAGCCGGACCTCTACTGCCCCCTGGTGGCCAGTGGTGCACCGGCGAGCCCGCGGGAGGAGCGAAGCGCAGCGAGCTGCGCATCCCCGGAGGGCTGGGTGGGCACGCCTGCAGGCAGCTACTGGAGGGAGTTGACCACATAACGACACTGGGTGTGGAGACTCACTCCAGCAGCAACCAGTACCACCTACCACAGTGCCGGGCGTGATGGCTCACGCCTGTCATCCCAGCACTTGGGAGGCAGAGGCAGGAGGATTGCTGTGATGAGTTGGAGGCTGAGTTCAGGGCCAGCCTGAATCACAAAAAGCGAGACCCTGTCTCAAAAATCCTAAAAAAATAAAATAAAATAAAAGTGGTGGGGGAGCGGGAGTGTATTCCTAAAAGTGCAAGAAGATACAAACAACCCCCCCCCCCCGAACCCATGGCGTCCCTCGTGGGCAGTGTGGCTTCAGAGAGTCCCCGAAGACAGCAGCCTCGCCGCCTTTTTTACCCAGCACATAGTGGCGCACACGACGCACAGGAGACGCAGGGTCGGGGCGCGTCGGTCATTGCTGGACAGCGTCGGAGGTAAAATCTTGTCTGTCGATTGCATGTGTTCAGGGGATCACTGCCGCCGTGAGGCCTGATCTGTAATAAAAGGCGGGCACGAGCCAGGCGCGAGGGCCAGGCCTGTAATCCTGGTGCTCTGGGAGGCTGAGGCAGGAGGATGGCAATCTGAGCCCAAGGGTCCCTTGGGGATGCAGCCAGATGAAAAGCTTCCGGTTCAATACCCAGTGCAGGGGGGGGGGTCAGGTGAGACCCTCACGGTGAGCACAAAGGAGCTGTCCCCCGGGGAAGTGTGGGGACATGAAGGGGTCTCCTGTTCTGTCCTGGGGGGCCGGAGGTCATCCAGCCCCCTCCCCAGGACTGCAGCGTCCCAGCGCCTCCCCGGCGTTGCAGGCGATCCCGTGGCTGAGCTCCCACCCGGCCCTTCAGAGGCCGCCCACCCGCGACTGACAGTCCGCAGGGACGCCCGGCCCGGGGCAGCCGCGCTGCACCGACCACAGGCGCGGGCCAGTCCCACGCCGTCCCCGGGCGGCGCTGCGGGCCGGGTGTTCCGCCAGCTTCCGTGTCGCGTGGCCCGTCTGCACAGGGCGCCTTAATCAACCTCTTAAATCCCCATCTCAGAACTTTTCCGGAGGAGCCCACGCTGGTAACAGCCTGCGGCGAGAGTGCTGGGAAAGCGGACTCTAAAATGGGATTTTAACGCAGACTCGCCCGCCGGCGCGCAGGCCCGAACCGGTTACAGCCTCTCTAGGGCGGGGCGCGGGCGGGGCCGGGACAACAGTGACCGGCTCAGGTCAGTTTTCCAAGGACCAGAGGCAATAAAGGCCTCAGCACAGCGAAGGGCGGAGCTGGTGGCCCATCCCCCAAAAACTGTGCGCACATATCGGCCCTCTGCAATTATTTACAGAGATACTTCCATCTCCTGCATCCAGAGAACCCCAACAAGCTGAGAAGGTGCAGAATTTAGTCACAGGAGTGGCCGGCCTTCCAAGAGATTCAAATCCCCATCTCTGGCGGATCTTCCCCAGAGTGAAGTTCCTTCCTCCCTTGGGGACCTGACCCAGAGCTGGAGCCAGCTAGGCGAGTGCTCTGTAGTTGAACTACATTTTATTTGAGACGGTTTCTATTCTACATTGCCCGGGCTGGCCTCAAACTTGGATACTGCTGCCTCAACCCCCCAAGGAGCTGGGATTCCAGGTTTGCGCTGCTGCACAGAGCCTGTGCACGCCTTTTGAATCCTGATTTCTGTGGAGGGTTACCAAATAATTCTGCCCTCATGGTATGCTCGGTTTTCTTCTTTACTGTATTAATAGTGTTTGATTTGGTTTTGGATATTAAAACAGCTTTGGATCCCTGGAATAAATCCCACATGTGTGCGGCATGTGATTCTTTTTATACATCGCTTTAATCTATTTGCAATTAATACTTGTTAAAGGACAGTTTCATCTCTGTACAGGACGCTGCTTTGTGTTTTGATACTGTTTTTTCCTCTTCCTTTGTGGGGTAATACTAGCTTTGTAAAATGAATGGTGAACTGTTCTTCTTCTATTTTATTGATGAAATTAATGTAGAATTAGTGTTGATTTTCTTTACACACTGGGTGGACTTCTCTAATGAAATCATCTGGACCTGGAGGTGGCCTTTATAGGGAATGGGTGGCTAAACTATGAATTCAGTCTCCTCGGAGTTATTCAGATAGCCTTTTTCCATGTTGTGTTAGGTGTGATATTTGTGTCCTTCAAAGATTTGGTCTACTTTGTCTAAGGTATCAACTTATATGTGTAGACTTCAAGAAATTCCCATTCCTCTCCATGTTTACAAAGTCTCTAGTGGTAGGACGTGTTATTCTTGGTATTTGAAATGTGAGGTTTTTTCTATTGTCAATTTTGGTAGTGGTTTTTTTTTTTGAGACAGGGTCTCACTTTGTAGTTCAGGCTGGCCCTGAACTCAGCCTCCAACTCACATCACAGCAATCCTCCTGCCTCTGCCTCCCGAGTGCTGGATGACAGGTGTGAGCCGCCACGCCCGGCACTGTGTATGTGGTACTGGTTGTTGCTGGGGTGAGTCTCCATGCCCAGTATGGTATGTGGTTACCGGGGATCGAACCCAGGTCCTTGTGCTTGCAAGACAGGCGCCTGAACCACTGAGTTAAATCCTGGGCATAGGAAAGTGCTTTATTTTGGCCCAGGAGAGCTACAGCCCTGGAGACCTAACACAGGCCCAGCTGGTCGCGTGACGGAACAGCCTGTGGACGGCCAGCGGAGCATAGCCCGGATATGGCACTGCCTCTCCAGGATTCTTTATACACCCCAGCGCAACAGCCACCACACACGGTGCTTGTCCCGCTAAGGAAATTCATGCCGAGTGGGGACGGCGGAATGGAGGAGCCCCAGCGGCTTCCCTCCGCGGCCTGAGGGGCAGAACCGCACCCCTCTGAACGCTCTGGCTCTCCGAGTCCACAGGTACTGCTCCCACAGGTTCTGCCAGGGCCCCTGCGAGTGCCTGTGAGCTCTGCTGCCACCCGGCAGGAAGGGGGGCGGTCACTGTCCTGGGCTGCTACAGGGGGAAGGGGAGGTGCGCATGCGCACAAATACACACACATGTATTTTGATCCTTTTCAAACACACACACACACAACTACCTTCCTCCATTGCTCCCCTGAGACAGGGTCTTACTATGTAGTTCAAATTTGCCGTGAACGTGAACCAATCCTCCTGCCTCAGCCTCCTGTGTAGCGCAGGGGTGCACCACACTCGGCCTCCCCCAGCTTCCAGATGACGGACGAGTGCAGCCGCAGGCGGACAAGTGTGATGGTCAGGTGCCCACGCAGGGGACCAGCGGGCCAGCAGCAATGAGGCAGAGTGGGGACGAGATGAAGTCACTGCAGACAAGCTCCGCAGGACCAGCCATCCACCCGGTCCCCCTCATGGGATGCACCAAGGGCCTGGCGCATGCTCGGCCAGCGCTCTTCCACAGCCGCACCCAGCCCCGTCAGACGCACCCAGGCCGTCTCGAAGGTGTCCAAGCTGGGCCTGATCTGTCACTCTCCTGCTTCAGCCTCCTGAGCAGTTGGAATTCCAGGACTTCGACGGTTCTGAGCAGTGTGAGCCAACCGCAGTGTGACCCGTGTGTCGCCGAGTCCCTCCGGCCCAGGGCGCTGTTCCCTACCTGCTGAGCACCTGACAGCTGACAGCCCCTGCCCGGAGCGCCTGGCCTGAGCCCGCCCTTCACTCAGGGCCACGCGCCTTGGACAGGCAAGCAGAGGTACAGAGGTGCAGCTCGCTGGTCCTGCTGGGGCAGCCTGCAGAGCCACCCTCCCGAGCTCCCAGTGGGATCAACGCACCTCTCCTAACTAACCCTACTCTCCTCTGCCCCCTACAGGTGCCCACCCAGTACTACTGCAGACAAACCTCCACAAATATTTTGCTAAGAACTCAACCAACAAGTATTTAATCAACCCTAAGAAATAAAATGTGCCTGCTGAATTATTTCAGAGCATCACGACAATGGTGATACTAAAGAGCACTATTAAGAAAAGCTTCTGGGCTGGGGATTTAGCTCAGTGGTTCTGGCGCCTTCCTTACAAGTGCAAGTTCCATCCCAGCTAACCACACACCACAGTGCCAGGCATGGTGGCTCACGCCTATAATCTCAGCATCCAGGAGGCAGAGGCAGAAGGATTGCTGTGAGTTCGAGGCTCGCCTGGGCTACACAATGAGCACAGGACCAGCCTCAACTACAAGGCGAGACCTTGTCTCAAAAAAAAAAACGCAAGCCTTCCAAGCTGGGCATGATGGTGCACACCTGTAATCCCAGCACTTGCAAGACCAAGGCAAGGAAGACAGGCACAAGTCTGAGGCTGACCTGGGCTACACAGCAAGTTCAAGGCTAGCCGGAACTAGATGGCAAGGCCCCATCGGAAAAAAACAGAAACAAAGCCTTCCATTTCAAAGTAGCAGAGACAGAGACAGGAGCCACTGGGATGGCCAATTTCAACAGCACCATCTTACGGGGGCGAGTTCTGGCAAGCACGTGCCTGGGCTTTGGGCACTGTTTCCGGTGCAGCTCGCGACAGCCCTCTCAGCCGGGACGAGGTGCGCCTGCCTGGTTCAGGGACAGGTGAGCTCAAGCAGAAACCAGTCTCAGAGCTGCTGTGGAACAGCAAGCGAGCCCGTACTCTCATCGGTATCTCCCCAGCCTGTGGAACCTCATGTCATATTTGAGTGATCCTGGCACGACACACACACATCAGTGGATGTGCCTTTCTAGAGCGGACCCTGAGCTGACACAGGTCTTTCTCTTTCCTCTACCAACAAAATAAGACATTTCTTGTGGAATGACCTAGTGATCTCCATAGTTTAACCCGGCCTCACCTCGGATCCTCCTGCCTCAGCCTCCTGGAGTGCTGGAATCCCAGGTCCTGCCACCGTGTCCAACTAACAGTTCCCTTTTCAGGCTTTCCTCATCCCAGGTTCGTTTTTCTGTCACTTACCCTGAGGCCTCATTGACACTCCTCAGAGAAGTAGAACCCACTGTGCCTAAGCTAAAGTATCCTCCCTCCCGCTCTGTCCTTTTAGTGAGAAACTTCAATGTCTCAAGGAGATACACACTCGAATGTTCTCCTTGCAGTCTACTTAAGCCAAGTAACACCTAAAAACAAAAAGACAGACTTTTATTTCTGCTTGAGATACAAATGTTGGCTCTGGACGATGCGACCAAGCCAAGTGCTACAACGTCCATCCCCTCCATTTGCTCCAGTGGATTTGAGGGAGGAAGAGGCCACGTGGTATGGAGACACCGTTACCACATCCATGCCTGGGACTCCGCAACAAACGGCCGCAGGAAAGCCAGACGTGATGTCTGTCGGAAGATGGAGAAGGCAAACGGGATTCCAACCTGCACGTGTGGGTCAGGCAGGCGTCTCCCTGTGTTCTGCAACTTCCGCCTTCGATCAGAGCGGAGTGCAGCCAGGTGCTTCGGCTCTGCCATGGCTCTGCTTCTGCCTTCAGGCTGTCTCGGAGCTGGAGGAGGCCTCTCCCTTGGCAGCCTGCTTGGCTAACCAGGACTTGTGTCTTTTGACCTTGGGATTCTCAAAGGTCACCACAGACATAGGAACTCTCACAGTGTCGAGCCCATTGACCTGAACACAAAACAAAGTATCCTCAGAGACGGGTCAGACAGGTCCAGCGACCATCCTCAATCTCAGAGCTGCGCGCTGACTTTTCTCCCAGTCAGAAAGGCACAACACACTCACCGTCACTTCACACCAGTACTCGCCCAGTTGTGTGATCGGCTCCTCAGGCAACCTCAGGGCTCCGGGGGCAACCACAACCCCAAGCTGCAAGACACCAGCCAAACGCACCCTCATCTCACGGCTGCCACACTGGGCAAGCAGACGCGCAGGCTCTGTAGCTTCCTGGACAGGGGTGATCAAGCTGGGGAATTTATCCCAGCTGACCCCACAGGAAGGTACAGACTTTCCCAAGTGGTAGCAGAGAAACTCAGCCCTGCTTTCTCAGCGAGGGAAATAGACTCACAAAGAGAAAGGAGACCTGAGACCAAAACTTACACCATCCACAAATGTAACAAATCCCCAGGCAATCACAGTGGTTCCTGGCTATGGAAAACATCACCTTTCCCCCCATCAGACTCTTAAGTTGTGACTATCCTCAGTCCCAAGCCACTGATTTCCCGCCCACGTCCAGTAAACCACTAAGCATGCCTTCCCTACCTCCATCCGATAATCACCCCCTTTCCTAACAAAGGATTCAATCCTGGCATCTTCCCAGGGACAGCTTTCACTCCCTGGGGCATGGTGCTAGTGTGAGAAAACTCACATTCTTGAAGAACTGACGAGCAACTATTTCAGGGTTCAGTTCCCATTCAACATCCTCCCTCATCCCGACTTCCAGGTGACACCGTCTCAGGAATTTCACCGTCTGAAGGGATGCCGAGAGGGGCTGGGTTAGCTGGGAGTCAGAGAAGCGGAGACGAGGCCAACGACTGGGAGGGCCTCGCTCCGGCCTCACAGGCACCCCAGGGGCGCAGGGGTGGGACGGAGCAGTCTCACTGATTTTAGCAGCACTCTAGTGGCATGTCACCTGTATCCTACTCCTAAGCAAAGAGAAGTGCGGGCCTCAGGTTCACGTCAGGGTAAAATGACTTCCACAGATTCTTTTAACCCAATTCTGGCCCTTTGATCCCATGAGCACATTAATGGTTTCCCCCTAAGTACAGAACAGAATGATACTCATTAGCTAAAGACTCAAAATGTTTTGCATATCTTACCCTATATTACCTATTTACCCATAATACCCTATTTAGCCATAAGCTCCCTCATATACTACACAGATTCTCTGCTTTGACTTGGTCAACTTTTTGTTTAATCCTTAGGCTTCTATTTATACTTATTCTCCCTGAAGAACACTTCTCCTACCCTCCTGACTATTAACCTCAGAAGGTCTTATTTAATCCCACCTGGAAAACCACCCCTAAGTCATTTAGCATGCATGTAACTGCCTTCGGGTTACTAATTCTCTTCTCAAGTGTGTATGTTGTGCTCAACTTGTCTACAAATGTCCCTGAAGGCAAAACTCTCACCTCCTATTTTTTTCCCTGGGTCCCTTGATGCCTGAGAACATTTTACCCAACAGGTCAGGATTTTCCAAGAAGTTTCCACACCAGTTACGTGGAGGCATCCACCACACTTCTTTCTCCTACCCTTGTGTGTACCATTAAAAGACTTCAAACAGGTCAGGGAGACTCGCCGACTCAAGGTCTTTATTTACTGATTTGTAACTCAAGTTTCTACTTACCACTTCACCTGCCTTAGTCTGTATCCTCTCTAGTTTTCCCTCGTGTCTCAGCTAGAAAAGAGTTAAAGTTGAAAGTAAGTAAAAGAAAAATGAGCCTATGTTAAGTAATATCAAACTCTTAGGTGGCAGCTATTGGCTAGGACTTTGGATTCCTGGTCTTGAAGCCTCTATCTCATTTTCACGTTACATTTCAAAGTGAAGGAAGTTGCTAGAAGAAGCCTTAAAGTTTTATTTCTCCAAGATCTTCCCTTTGAGCTTACCAATTTCTCCTCTTCAAACAGCTTCCTGTTTTCCGGGGATGGGTATACAGCCAGTCCCTGAGGAAGGAGTTTGTTACGACCCAGAGATTTCGTCACTGAGACCAGGTCACCCCGGACTCCAAGTTCTGCCAACGAGAACAGAGACACAGAGACTGTGAGTTTGCACCAGCGACGGCAGGGGGACAGATGATCAAAGAGATACTACTCATTTTCCCACAGTGTTTATTCTTCTGAAGATGTTAACTGATATTTATTAGGTGCAACACCGTGGACACTGCTAATTAGGTTTAGAACCTGATAGAGAAATTTAGTGCTCTCTATATGGGGCAAGAAGTTGTCCTATCAGAGAATTTCACTTGCTGGGACACATATATCTCTACTCCAGTCAATCGTGTTCAGCATTAGCGTTTTCTTTTTCCGTGTGCGAAGTCAATGTCAACATCACGGCACTTTTAATGGTTTTCTTTTTCACACAGAGCTCATCGTATCCACAAAGTAGAGAAAGCAGGGAAAACAGGGGAGAATGTCAGGAAAACACAGACACTGAACAGGAGCAGCCTGAGGTGAAACGCGTGGGGCCAGGCCTCACCCTCCACAGACTGCGTGAGGAAGAGCTCCAGGTTGGCTTTGGGCTGGTGCTTCGTGTCCTCCACCAGCCTGTAGACCCGGTGTCGCCGGCGCAGGCGTGGCTTCCGGCCCTCCCCGGCCAGCGGCACCTTCCACCAGCGCTCTACGATGACTGTGTCCTGCAACACGGGGCCAAGGTGAGCGAGTCCAAGGCTCTCTCCTCCCGCCACGGCCGCTGGCCCCCAAGGAAAGACCGCCACTCTTAAGATCAGGCCTCTCCAAGTCTCAACACTCCGGCAAAAGAGCCTCTCCAGGGCCAGAGCCCCGTAGCCCAAACCCCGCCCTTACGCGATGCTGCGAAAGACTGAAGTCGCGCTCCAGGCTCGCCTCAAGTCGCGGCCACCGCAGCTCCCCGAGCCCTCCTCGCAGTAGCCGCCCGGTGCCCGCCCGCACCATCGCTCTGCCGGGGGCCGCAAGGACGGCCGCCGCCATGATGCCTGGCGCGGCGAGACCGAGGAAGGACCCCTGCGCCGGGAGGCGGCAAAGGCCCCGCCGGGCTGCCCGCGGCGCGCCTGAGCCGGCCGGCCGCGACCCGGCCAAAGCCGGACGGAAGAGGAGGACTGGCGGGTCGACTGCTCCGGCGCTGCTTCTCCAATGCCCTCAGGAAATCGGAGAGAAATGTTCCTTGGTTCAGCATTTTCCTCTTTTTTGAGCGGCGGCGGCGGGCACCTAAAATTATTGATAGATCGCGGAATGACTATGAGGTTGTTTCACTATACAGTGTTCGAGGTGCCGAGGACACTTCTGATTCTGACATTCTGTAACTGAACATTGACGGAAGAAAGATGCTGCGCTCACTTTTCAAGTCTACCTAAAAGTAGATTTCAAATCTACTTTTTCCAGAAAACCGTCAGCCCCAGGAAGTCCTATCCTTAATCATTACACACTGCAGGGTTTGAAGGATTCTGAGTTCACAAGGGATCTAGAACAGAGAAAAGGAGTCACGGCAGGGCCAGGCACTTGAGGAATGTGCCAGCCTCCAACAAGGAATGTAAACATTATGTACTAACAAATGAAAAACAAAATAAACAAACAAAAGCCAGGGTGAAAGTCTGTTTGGCAGAGAAGACCAGAAAGATGCTGTTCAATAGGTGATCTTTGAGCGCGACCATTTGTCCCTCTCAATATTTTCCTGGCTTCCAGAATGCTAGTCTTTCACAGTCCCTTTGCTGATTTCTCTCTTCTCCCTTTATAAAGCGTCCCCAGGACACAGTCTTTGACTATTCTCAGTGCGTTCTCTCCTCAGCTAGTCCTGGTTTTGGAGTGCTATTCAGACACCAGTGATTTCCAAATTCTATCCCTATACTGGACGTCTCACAAACTCCATACTAGAACTGCTTACTCATCTATTTCCTCTTACGTGTCTAAGACATCTCAACGTTACCTCGTCCCAAATTAAACTGATGTCTGACTCTGTCCTTCCAACTGCCCCAACCGCAGCCGTTCCCATTTCAGTTAATGGAAGCCCAGGCCTTCAGGTCTTGGACACTCATAAATCCGTCATCTCATAGTCTATGTGGAAATCCTGTGGCGTTGCTTCCAACCCTTTCCAGAATCTAACCACTTGCTATCACCCCCGGTGCTGCATCTTGAAAATTTTTTTCATGGATTACTGCAGCAGTCTTCCAACAGATCTGTACAGCTTATATCAATCAGAAGGATATTTTTATTTATTTGTTGAGAGAAGGTCTCACTGTGTAGCCCAGGCTGAACTTAAACTGGTTGTGATTCCCTTACCTCAGCCTTTTGAGGGCTGGGATTATGAGCATACACCGCCATACCTGGTTAGAAGGATTTTTTTAAAGTTTAGGTCAGATTATATCATTCTCCCACCCAAAACTTTGCAATGACTTCCCCTTTACTCCGAATAAAAGCCATACAAAGGTCTACAAAGCCCCACGCACTTGTACCCATCGGTGCTCTTTCCCTACAGCTTACCCTGCCCCACCCCTTTCCTGTTTCTTGAAAACCCCGGATGTACTTCCTCGTGGGAACTGGCTGCTGCCTCTGGAGGGAATGCCCTTGGGACAGGCCAGATGTTGGCCTTCGCTCCCCAGTCTCTGACTTCATGGCACCTTTTCAGTGAGGCTCACTTGGATCTTCTTGTTACTACATCCCTGCAGTGTGGCATCTGCAAAAGGATCCCTGCATCGTGCCTTCTGCAGATCCTTCTGCAGATGTCACACTGCAGATCCTTCTGTTTCTCTGTTCCCGTAACCCACAGCAGTCACCTGCGGACGTTCCTTTCTAGGCTTGTTCTCTTAGTTCTAGAAGAAAAGTTCTATAGGGCATGAGTCTTTATTTTGTTCATTGATAAATCCCAAGCCACTTAGGATAGTACCAGGTCATAGGCCCACAGAATTTACTGAATGACAAATGAATACATAAAGGCCTCACACTTGTGGCCACAAAACCAAATTTTTTTCACGATGCTAGTTTTTTCTCATCTGTTTTTGTTAGTAGCTGATTTAAAGATTGGGGAAATTCACTCCAAGTTCTTTCTAGTTTCTGTTGAAAAATCATAAGTTCTGATGCTACAGGCTATGTTCCTGCCGGCAACCAGAGGGGCCTGAGTCTTGGTGCATTTTTAACAGGGTACAAACTTTTCACTTTGCTATAGCCCCCCTTCAACTCCACCAATTTTCATGAGCTGTCCAGGGCTCCCAAGGTGTTTAGTGATGTCTTCTCTCCCTGGAAATGGAAAAAGTTCAATAATCTGTCCCACTGGGTAAAAGGCAAGGATGACACTGGTAGTAAAAATACTGAACTGGGAACCCTCTAACCAGTTCAGTGCAGGATCAAGGCCTGGAGAACCTTCTTCAGGGTTTAGCGTTGACCCTTTAGCTGCTGGATTTTTTTTTTTCTGTTACCAGGGATCGAACTCAGGACCTTCTGCTTTTGAGGCAGGTGTGATGCCACTGAACTGACTCCCCAACCCTAGCTGCTGTTATTAGAGAAAAGGAGTCTGCTAGAGAGACAGGGTAGGCGGATGCAAATGCTTAGACAGGGCTGTTTGCCCTTCAGTAGAGAAGCTTTTATTTTAACCTTGGTCAGAGCTGTACAAGGCATACTGGTCCACTATGAGCCTGGTTGAAGGATGGGGGGGCAGACCTGTCTGTGTCATAGTGCCCGTGAGGTCACAATGGCCAGGCTGCCTTAAACCTCCGCCGCCCGGCCCAGACCCTCACTTTGCCGCTGGGAGGCACTGAACAGAGAAACTGCCTTGTAACAGGTCCCGCCCCTCTCTCTACTCCCTTTCTTACATCAAGAGGGGAAAAACACGGAACTACCTCTATCCCATCTGGTCCCCGTACGCCTACTACCTGTACTGCTACAAGTACCGGGTCACCCTCCGGGAGAAGATGCTGCCTTGTTGCTATAAAAGGTACTGTTTTCATCTCTATTTGTAGTTTATTTAAACTCTAAGGAAAAATAAAAGTTTGAAATCCTCCTGAGTGACAGGAAATAATAGCAAAATAGAGTGGAAAATCAGCCTGGAACTTTAAAAATGTTTACGTTTCGCTGTGGGAAAATGGAAATGTGTTGGTCCACAGAAGGTAGGTAAGACAGAGCCCTAGCTCCTCATGGGCCAGGAAGTTACCGATCTCATCTCAAATTCCATTGTAAACGTGGGTCTTTCTTTCCCAACCAGCATCACTTACAAGGAAGAGGAGGACTTGACCCTTCGGCCCCGCTGCTGCCTCCAGTGCTCCTGAGTCCCCAGAAGGCCGCCGGGCAGGCAGAGGCAGTGAGCCTGGGAGAGACCAAGACCAGCCTGAAGTACTGTTCTCGGTGAGTGGGCCGAGAGTAGCTGAGATGACAGCACGGGAGGCAGCAGTCTCCTTGGAGAAGGAATCAGAAAATTAAGAGCCAAAGCTCATGCATGGACAGCTGCCTAGTTACTTTATAGGCAAGGGTTCTAGCTGGAGATCTTAAGGTCATCCAGCCGCTAGTGAAACACAGGAAAAGAGAAGTAGGAACAAGGGTAGAGTAGCTTCTAGGACACCAAGAATCCAGAATTCCTGCACTTGCCCTTGCATTATATTAGAGTATCATGCCTGATGGTGACCTCTGCATTTGAAAAGAGAAAACCCATCCGATGAAGAAAAGCAGCAGAGTAGAGAGAGAAAGGAACTGGTACGAAAGCCATAGCCATGAGCTGGCTGGTGTGGGGGCTGTCTGCACGCCCAGCTCCCTGAGAGGCTGAGGCAAGAGAATTGCTTGAGTCCAGGATTTGAGGCCAGCCTGGACAATAAACTATCTCGAAGCAAGACAGGACAAGACACAAACAATACACAGTCTGGTGTCCACGGGAAGGTTCTGGCTGGGTGTGGTAGCACGTGTATCTGGAGAGGGTGAGGCAGGGAGACCCAAGTTCAAGTTCTACCTGGGCAACTCTGGGCCACTGCCTCAAAATTGAACATTTTAAAAGGTGGGGTGGGTGTGTGCTGGGTAGAGAGCTCCAGGATTCCAAACACAGTACCACACAAGTAAAACAAAAATTAAGGTTCTGAGCAGTTAGTGCAGCCCAGGGTTAGGTTAGCTGGCATTCTCTACAAGTCCAAATCCTGGGTTTGATGTCAAGTGGAACTCAGTAACGCATGGCCGTCAGCCCTCGGGTTAAGGGAGACGGCTCTCCAGGCTTCCGGAGGTGTCCCCAGCCTGCCTGTGTCTGAATGGAGGAGCGGATGAGACAGAAGTGGGAGACTACTGCTTTCAACTTTATTTTTTTCAGGCTGGGAAGCTGACAGTGCTTTCTACCGACCCCCTACTCCACCAGGACCCGGTCCAGGTAGATTTCCACTTCCGCCTCACCCCCCACAGCTCTGCCCATTGGCACGGCCTTCTGTGTGACCACCGACTCTTCCTGGATATCCCCTACCGGGCCTTGGACCGAGAAAGGTGACTGAGCTGGGAAGGGCTCGGGGTGCCACCTCTGTTTTGTCACAGTCACTAAGTGGGCTGCACACACAGGGACCATCCAGGTGCCAGAGACAAGCCGAGAGCCAGCCAGGGCTGGGGGCTGGGGTCAACAGTCAACAGAAGTCGCTGGTCTCAGGTTTGGAAACGCTGAGCTTCTGGGGTCTAGAAGCTGACTCGTCACACCCAGCTCCTTCTTCCCGGACCTGCTGTGGCCTCCCCCTCATTCCAGCTGTGTGCAGTCTCGAGACTTTGGACAAAATGTTATCACAATTAGTTTGGCAACTTTCCTTTCCCGGGTTCGGTGGGCAGAGTCCAAAGTGGCCAGTAAGACTTCTCTGGCTCCTAGTAGATGTCTTTTTAGATTCTGCGTTAGCTGAACATTGCTTCTCCCTGTCCCCTAGTTTGACAGCAACACTGGAGTATGTGGAGGAGAAGACCAATGTGGACTCCGTGTTTGTGAACTTCCAAAACGACCGGAAGGACAAAGGTGGGGATATGGAGGCGGCTGACAGCTCCTCTCCCTCCACAGGAGCCCCCCCTCCCTACCCTGGCTCTTCAGGGGTCTTCTCCCTTCTGACCACAAAGGAAGTGAAGGCGCTTAGCTAGCATTCGGTCCCAGGGTCGTTCCGGTGACAGCTGGGCCCACGGGAGGCCCCACAGGCAGCGTGAGACGCCCGACTGCGGGAGAAGTATGAATTTCCACAGAACCCATTCCAGGGACACGGTCGATCCCACAGAAGGGGGGTCACATGCATCAAGCACCCACAGTATGACTGTTGGGCACGAGGCCCAGAGCGTTGTTATGGGAACTAAAACCCTGTCCCTCTAGATTCTTAAGTTCACTCAGTAGGCCGTAGGGCACAGGGTGGGCATGTATCAGTAGAAGTGCCACCCAGGAGTTGGCCATGCCACCACTGCCAAGTGTGTCATAAACACACAGCCTTAGATCGTGCGAGGAACATGTTGATTCACTTTACCTGAGGCAACTAAGACCAAACGATGGGCCAAGAATGTCCAAGGTCAGCCGGTGTCAAAGCCAGCGCACACTGTCGTGGCCACGCCATGCCATGCCATGCCGTGTCCTGGCAGAGACCAGGCCTCTGATGTTGTGTCTTTTCACAGGTGACCTGCTGCGGGCCTTCAGCTACATGGGCTTTGATGTGGTCAGACCAGACCACCCTGCCCTGCCTGCCTGGGACAATGTCATCTTTATGGTGTACCCCCTTGAAAGGGACCGTGACCACTTGCCCAGCGAGCCTCCCTAAACATGCTTGTCCGGCTCTGTGAGGGGCGGAAGCCGTGACACACAGGCCTTGAGGCCTAGGATGCACTCAATGCTGCCATCCTGGGAATAAAGGAGTGCAGTCAGCAGGCGTTTGCTGTTTCTTGGGGTCGGGGGAGTCGCTGGGCAGGAGGAAGCGTTAGAGCAGAGGTCGCTGTAGGGCAGGGAGGGGCTCCAGGGCCCCCAAGCTGTCCCGTCTGACCATTTACTGAGTACCTGCCCCAGGAAGGAGCAACTGAGGCGGCAGTTTAGACAGACAGCCTGGCTGGAGGCTTCACCGCACCACTTCGCCGCGCCTGAGATGAGCACCAGTTCCTTCTCTTGGGATATGGGGAAAACCCAAGGGCACAGGGGTGACTGAAAGATGGGGAGCATGCTCTCAAAAAAAACAAAAAAAAAACAAACACTATTAAGGGCCAGGGACGTAGTAACACCTTGCTTGACTGGCGAGCGCAAGGTCCTGAGTTTAACACCCGGTACCACACACACAAAAAAAGAACTTTATTAAACATAAAGCACAATGGGATGTGTTTAAAGCCAGGAGAATCTGGAAGAGCATTAATGAATGGCTTTTACTGGAATTAAATGTCCACCGAAGTTTGGGGTCATCCATCAAATAGGACTGTAGTATGTCCTCACCGGCCTTGCTCTCTGGCTCCCCCCACAAAGTTGAAAGGACCAGGATTTGCACTGAGTCAGGTAAGGAGGCAGCCGTGAGGCCGCTCAGCATCTGCGAAGGCCCAGGACTGCACCACCAAAGCAGCCCGAACGCTGGGCCGAGTGTGCCTAAAGTGATAGCAGCACTGTGGTGGGGGATCCATGGCGTCTTCTAAGCTTGAAAAAAGTTTTGAAAACACATTTCTGTTCTGAGACAGGGTCTTGTGTTTGCTTTTAGCACATATACTAAAATTGAGACAGGGTCTCACTATGTAGCCTAGGCCAGCCTCGAACTCAGCAATTCTCCTGCCTAAGGCTCCTGAGTGCTGGGATTACAGGCTTGAGCCACCACACCCGGCACTGTGGTGTGTGGTACTGACTGCTGCTGGGTGTGAGACTCCACACTTACATTGTTGTTATGTGGTTACTGGGGTTGAACCCCGGCCCTTGCACTTGCAAGGCAGGTGCTGAAACCACCTAGCTAAATCCTGGCCTCCAACCACTAACCACATGACCCCTGACCACATTTCTGATCCCACTTCATGCTGGTCCCTGTCTGTGGCTCCAGGAAGCCCCGTGAGAACCTAAGTAGCAGCCAGCAGAGGAGGGCTCCAGACTGCAACCTGGGGTCACGCTGGCGGGACAGGATCCTTAAGGGCGCAGCGTGAATGACCAGACATAAAGGTCACATTAAAGAACAGATTTCTATGGCATTCTGATAGATACAGGATTGTGGATGTCATACTTGTGCCCCTTCTACGTTCACCTGATTTGACAACTGACCTAAGTATTTTTTTCCAAAGTAGATTTTTATGTCAGATAGCAACCTGTGGGTTAGAGGCACTAATCCTCCAGGGCAGGAAGTCCTGTGGATACTTAGTATCCAGGGGCTGGAGCTGTCCAGCAGTGGCTCCAGATGTCCAGATGCTTCCAACATGCAAGAGTTAGCACTCCTTTTTGAGAAAAACATTTGCAAGCTGGTGGTGGGAAAATATGCTGGCAGACCTCACTGTTCCCAGACCGGGGAAAGATCTGCTGCCATTTGGAAGTTTATCCCCTCAGCTCACCATACTGTCAGAGATGGGGGTGAGCCCCAGGGAGGCTGACCCTCAGAACCCTTGCTCCCCTGCCCTAGCCAGGCCCAAACAATGCAAATGAGTGCCATGTGCGCGGCCTGGACCCCTCCTGGCTGCGTTCCTGATGCATGGATAATCCTGAAGTGACTTTCAGGAAGACCCTCACGTGCAGGGGACAGACTCCGTGTCCAGGGCAGCTGTGTTACCTGGGGCGGCACATCTCCCAGGGCTGGCCCCCACCGCAGCTTCCCCTCTGATTCAAGCAACAACATTTGTTTTCAGGTAATTCTGAGAACTTTATTTAGCAAAGAATCTTTCAAGTGATTTAAACTAAACTGAATGTTCTCTTTCAGTGTATTTTACACATACATACTATACTAGCAATTTAGAATATAGCCTGAGCCACCTTCTCTTTTTATTTTTAACTAAAGTTCACAAGAAATGGCTGGAGCACTATTTCACCAATTTGTCTCTAATAATATCAGCAATGGAGGATGGCAGGCGGCATTTCTCCCACCTCCCTGGTTTGTAATTACTTATGCTCATCTCTGCCTTTTCCTGCCCGCTCAGCTTAAGTCCTGCACTCTAAACACCCCCAAAGGCCACCTGGTGGGAGTCACAGGTGTAGAGTCGCCACCACTCACTCCCAATAACCAAACCTGGCGATTCCCAGCCCGAAAAGGACTCGGCCATGCCACACTCTGCTGAAGCCTCGGCTGCCCGAGGCTGAAGAGGCGAAGTAATGGCAGCACCCAGACACCGGAAGACAAGGCAGATCAAGCGGATGACCGGGGAGGGGTGTGTCTGTCTTCCTCTGGCCCCAAGGTGAAGAGTTCTGGTCCACAGCAAGCCAGACTGTAGTAACTGAAGGGCTGTATGTATCTCTGTACCATCGATCACCCCGGGAAACAGATCCCGCGCCAGACCCTGCCAAAGACACAGACAGGAAGCTTGGGAGGGCTCTAACAGAGAGCGGGCAAGTGAAGGTGCGGGAGAGCGGCTGCGACACGGACGAGACAGGACACGGGGAGGAGGGCGAGGCTTCCGTTGTCACATTACTTCCGTGTTGCTACTCACAGCAGAGCAGACAGCTGAGCCAGCTGAGGCCCAGACTTCAGAGTAAGTCATCGTCCTCGAGGTTGTCGTCACCAGACACAGAGGCAGCTTCTGTCAGCAGAGGTGAGGAGGAAGTCAGAGACGCCTCCTCCCAGCAGCACTGCCAGCGGGGCCCCGAGGAAAGTGGGCTCCTGCTTCACAACCTAAGAGCCTGACTGTAACTCAAGTCTGGCGAGACCCACTGGGAGAAGGGAACCCCCCGACGCTGAAGGCAGGAACAGCCTGTACCGGAGAGGCTGAGGCAGGACAGCGTCCGTGCTGTCTCTCCGGGGCTCTTTCTGGGCTCGGTCAGCAAGCTAGCCAGAGAAGCGTCTGTCTCTGCGGCCTGGGGGTGAGAAAACAAGTTCCCAGAGAAGCACAGGCTTCGTTCCCTGGAGCCGACAAGAGTCCTGACCGGAAGCCCTCGCTGTGTCTCCAGGCACAGTGGCTTACCACGTCCTGTAACATGTCGGGGACAGCTCCGTTTTCCTCCATGTCTTCAGGGAGCTCAATCGCATACCCTTTTCTGACTAATTCAAGCCCAATATCCAACTTCTGCCAAGAAAAAGAAAAGGACAGTGAGGTTCTCTCTAAAGGAAGGGCAGACCTGAGGAAATAGGGTGAAGACCCCTGTGACGGAAGAGCGAGTGGGGGGGGGGGTCAGACAGGGCTTCTGGGAAAGGGACTTGGAGCAGCGTCGCGGAGACGGAAGCCACGCGAGCGGAGCGGAGCCCACTCACCTTCCCGTTGCTGGTGTCATACAAGTAGATCTTCGGCCACGTCGAGATCCCAGTCTGGACGTAGCTGGAGATCTTGGCCACCAGCGGCTTCCAGCCCGCACAGTGGGTGAGTCTCTCAAACTCGTCCAAAGCTTCCTCTTCCCATTGCTCACCTGGCGGGAGATTGCAGTATGTGGGCTCACCAGGGGCAGCCCCGACAGGAACCCTGCGGGTTTGGGCCTGACTGTGGGGCAGTTTCTACCTGATGTTTTCTAGTGCTATTAGGAAAAAAGGCGCCTGAACCTCACGAACTCGAAAAGCCCGAGAAGGTGTAAGTCCTGCCCTGTGCCGTAGGCAGGTTCTTCCATCTGAAGGCATGGTCAGTGGGGGGCGACTGCGTTACCTGAGGGGGCGATCCGTGCCAGGCTGCATTCTATCGCTTGAAATGGAAGGCTCAGGAAGTCACTCCTGCAGTGAAGGAAACCGCAGTTACAGCCTCGGGCCAGGAGGGTCTTCTTGTAGCCCTGGCTTTCAGATAGAACTAAGCTGGCACAAGAAGAAACCGGCTAACTCTGTAGGCAGCTTCCCCTCCCGCCCCCCAAGCCCTGGCGAGGAGCGCCAAGTTCTAACTGGCTCACCACTTCCGGCACAGGGTTGAGACAGCAGCTGGGATCCCAGCTGCCTCCACCCGGCCTCTGCACTGACCTGAGAGCTCTAAGGTCGCTCAGTGGGCAGTCGCCATTATCTCCAAAGTCAACAAAATAGAGGTCCAAGTTCCCATTTTCCAAGGTGCCAAGGATGCGAGCTCGATACCAAGAACCATTTGTAGATAAGGGAGCTGCTACAATGTCTCCTACATGCACAGTCAGGTCTTCGGGCTGTACATGGGGTGAGGAGTCAGGGAGGTGGAGTTAGAAGAGGTAGCTGAACAGCAAACCATTGGGGAATACCAACAGGAAGAAAGAACAAACGTTGTCTCACAGAGGAGAACATATGGCAATGCAGGAGCTCTGCCCCTTTCTGCCAGGCCCCCAGCCTGCCCCATGGCAACTCACTGGACTGTTGTCATAGTGCTGGGTCATCTCTCTGACAAGTTTGTCCAGCTGTAGGCTGCGGGAGCCAATGATCTGGACCCAGAAGTGGTTGGGGTGCTCGGAGGCAGACACGTAGACTTCTAGGTACTCGTCAGCATGGAAGCTGAAATCAGGACTGGGGACTGAACATAGGAAGGACACGGTCGCGTCAGAACCACCACTGCGGGAAAAGGGAGCTTGCGTGTGGGATGGGAGGTATCAATATGGAGGTGTTACCCACCATTTAAAAACTGAATCGTTGGGGCTGGGGAGTTAGCTCAGTGGTTCCGGCGCCTGTCTTGCAAGCGCAAGGGCCCGGGTTCGATTCCCCAGTAACCACATAACAATACTGGGTGTGGAGACCCACACCCAGCAGCAACCAGTACCACATACCACAGTGCCGGGCGTGGTGGCTCACGCCTGTAATCCCAGCACTCGGGAGGCAGAGGCAGGAGGATTGCTGCGATGTGAGTTTGGGGCTGAGCTCAGGGCCAGCCTGAACCACAAAGCGAGACCCTGTCTCAAAAAACCTTAAAAAAAAAAAAAAACAACAAAAAAAACTGAATCGTACAGAGATCTCCTGAAGAAATGTACTGTTATTTTCTGTGTCTTTCTATGTAACTAAGTGCTAATGCCATGTTCCACAATACTCAAACCACTCACCATTACAGTGGAGGTACATCATCCAACTGCTAGCTGCACCAGGTCAATAAAAGGCACAAGGGTAGCAGTCTACCTGTCCCAGCTCCCAAGGTCATCCTGTAACCCCAGGCAGGCCCAGGAGCCTCCTGGATGCCTTGTCTCCCGTGCCCACGCCAGAACCCTGCATACAGCAGAAACCTCATGGCCTTTCTGTTCTTCTTGAAGTGATTTTAAAAAAAGAAAAGAAAGCAAAACTGGTAATGAGGGCTAGAGATTAAGCTCAGTGAGGTGCTGTCTGCCTGGCAAGCACAAGGTCAGGAGTTTGATCTTCATTACTGCTAACAAAACAAAATACCCTACTAAAAACAAAAAAACAAAGACCACTGGCTGGGCATGGTGGTGCACGCCTGTAATCCCAGCATTGGGAGGCACAGCAGGAGGACTGCCATGAGTTTGAGGCCATCCTGAGCTAGCTTCATAGTCAATGACAGCCTAAACTACATGGTAAGACCTTGTCTCAAACAAAACAAAACAGAAAAACACCCTCAAAACAAAAACAAAGCAGAAAAAAAAAAATCAGATCGAGAATTTATGTAACAAACATCTAAGAATAAAACAAATTCAATTATTTGATGTATATGTCTAGTTTCCTGTGTTGGCATATTTTCTTTCTTTCTTTTTTTTTTTAGGTTTTTTGAGACAGGGTCTCACTTTGTGGTTCAGGCTGGCCCTGAGCTCAGCCTCCAACGCACATCACAGCAATCCTCTTGCCTCTGCCTCCCGAGTGCTGGGATTACAGGCGTGAGCCACCATGCCTGGCACTGTGGTATGTGGTACTGGTTGATGCTGGGCGTGAGTCTCCACGCCCAGTATGGTATGTGGTTACCGGGGGATCAAACCCGGGTCCTTGTACTTGCAAGAAAGGCGCTGGAACCACTGAACTAACTCCCCGGCCCCTGTGTTGGCATATTTCTGTTATTTTCCTTTGCCATTAGCTCACTTATATTCAGAAAAATTATTATTAATGCTCAGTATTAAGTAAATTTCCCAGGAAGTTATTATCTGTAATGACAGACTTATACGTGTAGACAGAAACACGGAATTTTTATTGCTTCCTCCTCTGAGTCAATTAAACCAGGGTGCCTATCTTTCACAGGCCTGGAAGTGCCCTCTTTGTTACATACTTTCAAAAATGGACTTCTCTGGGCTGCTCTGGGCTCCAGACTTCTGAGAGCCGTTCCCGGGTTCCTCCCAGGAACCATCTTTTGGTCCCGCATCCGCCGGGTCGCTGCCTCCTTTGTGGGGAGGAAATGCCAGGGGGGCCGCCTGCCCCGCGCCAGGGCTGGTGGTTTTCCTCGAAGCTGGCTCCCCAGCACCAGACTCCGCTGTTTCCTCTCTCTTCACGCTGATCAGCTGCTTGCGTGGAACTCTGGCTTCTGCAGAGTGGGTGATTCTCTTCCGAAGTTCTTCGTCTTCTGTCACTTTCTCCAGTATCAAATGCTGTAGAGAAAACAAGAGACGGAACTTATGCAATCAATCAGACCCGCACCGGCACAGAGCAGAGGGCATCTCCAGTTCTTAAGACATGATCGAGGCTGTGAGTTACTTGCCTTGGCTGTTGCCACTTCCTTCTGTGTTCCTGAGATTCTGATAATTCTTGATAGCAGCAATGTCCCCTCCGATTCTTTGTCACAGGTAATTTTGGCTCCCGAGGCCTTACAGATAGAACGAACCGTCTCGCCGCCTCTCCCTGTGTTGAACAGTATATAAAAGCCTGTCCTTCCAAACCCTGACTCCTACAGAAATAAACACTGCATCTGTACTTGGGGAAGGGAGGAAATTCTCATTTCCAAATGGAGTGGAATGTAAGATGACGACTGGGAACCTGGAACTACTGAAGAATACAGGACTCCACTTTATCCATTTGATTTCAGCTCTACACTCTGGCTAGATAACTTCCCTTGTTATTTCCATATTCTGGTTGCTCAGCAAGGCCACAGTTTATATTCCCTGCTCCTAAGAGGACAAGCTACACAGTACACACAGGATATCTGCCCTGAACAGGGGCCAGCACGTTTCTCTGCCTCCAACAGCAGCACTAAAGCAAGATCCTGACGCAGCCTGCGGTGACACTGTCTGACCCGGCAGAGCACAAACACTGTTAATTCACCTAGAAAAATCTATTATGAGGTGAATACACTTCTGGAGCCAATACGGAAGGTTCAAACCACACAACTTTCTTTCTAGTAATGGGGATCAAACTCAGGGGCACTCAATATCCCCAGCATCTTTTTTTTTCCTGTTGAAACAAGGCCTTACTAAGCTGTCCACGAGGTACGCAGACTTGCAGTTCTGCTATCCAGCCTCCCTTGCATTACGATTAGCCTCAGATCATACAACCTTTTGAGGGAATGGGGTTCTATTTTACCAGCATTTCTGAAAGAAAGTAAAGTTCTGATGTCACCAGCAGCGAGGTAGAGGGAGCAGCCAGGAGAGCCCTGAGCAGTATGAAAGGAAGGCAGAGTTAGCAAAGGCGCCGTGGGGAGCCGTCCGTGGTACCTATGATTCTGCCCACAGACCTCTGGGGCACCGAGAGCTGCTCACACACCGGCGTGCTCTCCGTCAGGATCTGATGGATCGCGGCTTTGGCCTTGCACACCTGCACGGGGAAGCCGCTGATGAGCAGCACGCGCTCTTCGCCCACATCCTCCGTGTCCACATCGATCCGGGCGCCTGTCTGCTTCCGAAGCTGAGAGAGAGAGCCAGACAGACAGACAGGCATGGCAGAGGGAGTCCAGGCCAGCCAAGGCATCAGCTAAACTAGCGTACGTAATCGGTCCTCATTTAATTCTGCTTAGGAGACAATGACAGAGGCAACGCCAGCAGCAGTTAGTGCGGAGCTGGTCCTCACTGCGTCTACCACCCTTTCCATCTAACTCTGTATGGAGTAGAGAAATGAGGGTTTGGTTTTCATGGCATTTTGGCTGGAAAAAGGAAGATGGTAAGAAAAACTAGGACGCAGTTCTACATTTACCATCAGCTGATGAGAGCTCACTGATTTGCAACAGGAAAGACTCATTCGCGCTATCATGAGCAGAGACTATTTCAGATATTTCTTTCCTAGGAAGGAGCGCTCATGCTGAGAGGGAAATAGCACGGTTAATCTGAGGAGCTCCTGGGTGTGTGTGTGTGTGAGAATGCATGAGCCAGGGCTCACGTATGCCAGGCAAACCCTCCACCTCAGCCACCTCCTCAGCTATTTTCCTCTTAACATAGACACAGCACGGGAGCGGCTCGTGACACGGGGCCTGAAGGAGGAAAGAGCGAAGGGAAAAATCAGTGCCCAGGGAGGGCAGCTGCCTGCCGCTCACACTCACCTGTTTAATATTGGCTCCCTGCCGACCAATGATGAGCTTCACCGCCTCTTGCGGGACCCGCATCTCTATCTCAATGTCGTCCTCGCCGACAAATGTCAGCCGCTCTTCTGTGGAGATCAGCGCTGCATCAGATCAGACTGAAAACACCTACTACTGTGGCCCTGTCTGAACCTGGCTGCCGCAGACACTCATCCAAGGACAAACGTGGGCCTCAGTCACGATGACATGGAGAGGCGATAGCAGAATGGGAAGTGGGTCTAGGGTGGGGCTCGGGTGCACAAGCCAAGTCCAAGCCCCAGCACCCCCTTGTCCCCGCAAAGCCACAGTTTAGCATTGTCTCAGGGTTACTGTTTCAGATGTTAAAACAGGAAATGCAGACTGCAAACAAGAGGGTTTAGGCACATCACTTTCCCAAAAATTCCTCCTGACTTCTCTTGCCTCACCTGTCTCTCTAGGTCTCCCTGGGTAGGAACCACCTTTCCCAAACAACTCCTTAAAGATAAGGACGTTAATGCCAGGTGTGGTGGCTCACACCTGTAATCTCAGCACTTGGGAGGCAGAGACAGGAGGATTGCCATGGGTTTGAGGCAGACCTGGGCTACATAGTGAGTTCAGGGCCAGCCTGAACTACAAAGTGAGATCTTGTCCAAAAAAGATAAGGAACGTATGTATATGTAAGAGTCTATATTTAAAAATAATGCCACATTGATTTTGCTAACAGGAATAGATCAATGGAGTCGTGAATTCATTTCAGGGACCAGGCTCCCACTCAGAACATGCAAAAATATTTTCAAATATTTCTTACAGAAAGCCAACAACTACCACCCATTATTCTGAGAAAACTTTTCACCTTGCTTTAAACAGGCAAGACCCTATTCTGCGTATCTATGCAGTGGGGTCACGTACCTCTGCTTTCCCTGTACCGCCGGTACAGGATGTAGGCGACTGTGGCACTGGCTGGGATCCCGAGGCCCAGCGCGACTTTCTGAAGAGTGGACAGATTTGTCCAAGAATTC
The DNA here is from genome assembly GCA_004026965.1 of Petromus typicus. Taxonomy (NCBI): domain Eukaryota; kingdom Metazoa; phylum Chordata; class Mammalia; order Rodentia; family Petromuridae; genus Petromus; species Petromus typicus. The sequence continues at coordinate 62,332 of PVIR01004985.1, forward strand.
TGTTTGGTGGACATTTTCTGCTACACTCTCACATCCTGAAAAAGCAAACCAAGGAAAAACAATTTTCAACCAATGCTTGTCTGGTTGGCAGAGAATGAGGACAGGTGGATATTGAAAAGAAATGGCTGCATATTTTCCCATTTCAAGAGCTTTCATGGGAAGGTCTGGGGTCTTTCTGGTTAGCCTCACGATACATGAAACTGAATAGATGCATACTTCAATTTTTCCCTGAAGGAGAAGAATCATAGACCAATCAGTTTTACAAGACCAAGGATCAAATTACTAACCGACTCAAATTGTTCAGAAACATGGGAGTCAGATTTTAATCCCTTTATATGCCTCTGGGGCTTTCCAGAAGCTGCTATCTCTGCCTCCCTTACAATGATTCCGCCAAACACTTCCCGTTTCTTCCCCTTTACATGAAAACTCGAGACAGTGTCGCTACATTTCGATCTGTCCTGATGGCTGTCAAGGGCCCGACCGAAAGGTCAGCCTGCGAGCCTGCGCGCCTACACGGCTCACGGCGCCCTCTTCCCTGAGCTTCCCAGACGCCTGGGCTCCCTTTCCTTTCTGTCTCAGCAGCTGGCCTCCCCCCGCGCTCCGCCCTCCCTTGCTTCAGACATTTATTTTTTAGGCGATACCCAGGATCCAACTCAAGAAAACATTTACTTTTAAATGAGGTGCTTCAAAGAAAAACACCTGATCTCTAAAGCTTAAGCTACTTGTATTTGCAAGTAATTAACTCTTCCTGAGCTTAACTAGAACGCAGCAGATTACCTCACATTTATTTCTGAACATCTTTTCCCACGATGATTTAGAGGCACTGTCTCCAAGCCCGGATGAATATTTCATACACATCTGGCCGCTCTCTAACCAGTACGAATCTACCTGTTCACCTCAAGTCACCTCACGCTTTCCAGTGCGGAAAACACTGGCCCTTAACACTGAACCTCACCGCTCCCTTGATGTCTGCAGGATCACCCCTTTTGTACACCTGCATATCTGTGGCCAGAGGAACCACTCCGCACTTTCTAAAAGCCCAGAGGACACCTGGGGGTTCCTGTCCCCTTTCCCTCTGCATTCATCAGTTTGCTGAATTATTCCAAGACGGTGGTTCTGGCCCAAGCACCTGTCTCATGTTTTATTCTTCCTTTCTTGGTACTGGAGATTGCACCAAGGGCCTGCATACTAAGCTGCATCCCCACCCCCACCCAGCCCCAGTGAGTGTGTGCCACCATCCATAATTCAAATTCTTTTTTTTTTTTTTTTTTTGAGAGAGAGAGAGAGGGTCCCAGTTTTTGTAGTTCAGGCTGGCCCTGAGCTCGGCCTTGAACTCACAGTGCTGCCCCTGAGTGCAGGGATTACAGCGTGAGCCCCGACACCCGGCACTGTGGTATGTGGTTGTGATTGCTAGTGGGTGAGTCTCCATGCCCAGCATTGTTCTATGTGGTTACAGGATCGAACCTGGGCCCTTGCACTTGCAAGGCAGGTGTGGAACCACTGAGCTAAATCCCCAGCGCCAAATTCTTATTTTTTAAAGACTTCTAGATACGCCCTCTTCTCTGACCTGAGACACGTTTCTGGGCGATCTCAGGAAAGCTCACTTTGTGTGTGGTTTCAGGTCCCTCTGTGTTCTGGCCACTCAGCCTCACACCTGGTTGCGCCTCTGTCCGGAACTCCAGGCTGGACACCACAGAAGGAGCAGGTGCAACCCTACGCCTCCAGCCGGTCCCTCCCAGTCTGTGTCATCCCTTAAAAGAGCCGTGCTGTCCCCCAGTCGGGCAGGCTGTTCCCCAGTCAATCTGTCAGCCTCACTTTCATCTTATCTTCAAACGATGCAAAATCTGACCACTTCGACCCTCTATCGCCACGACGCTGCCCGAAAGCATCAACTCAGATTACTGCTCAGTTACATCTCATGTTTGCCACTGTCCACTCACTTTACACAACAGCTTCCAGTGGTTTCCACCCCAGTGATTAAAAGTTAGAGTCACTGTGGGGGCCAGGGAGTTAGCTCAGTGGTTCCGGCACTTGTCATGCAAGCACCAAGGACCTGGGTTTGATCCTCGGTAACCACATACCATACTGGGCGTGGAGACTCACCCCAGCAGCAACCAGTACCACATCCCACAGTGCCGGGCGTGGTGGCTCACACCTGTAATCCCAGCACTCGGGAGGCAGAGGCAGGAGGATTGCTGTGATGTGAGTTCAAGGCTGAGCTCAGGGCCAGGCTGAACCACAAAGTGAGACTCTGTCTCAAAAAACCTTAAAAAAAAAAAAAAAAGCCAGAGTCACTGTAATAACCAGCAAGGAGTTCACCCTGTAGTAGCACATAAACTCCGCAGAGGCATCTTCCTTTATACAGCTTTCATTCTCCTTCTTCTCCAGAGCTTCACCCACAGTAAGAGTTTTCAGTCTGAAGTGATTTGTGAAATGAGTAAACGCTCTCCTGTTTCCAGTGGCGGTCTGCTGCCTAAGCGCAAACTCCTCAACGGCAATGGAGTCCCAGCATCTGCTCTCAGCCCGCTCTCTGGGGGAGTTGGGCTCCCACGGACATCACTTCCGTGGTCCCAGTCCCTGACCATCTCCGTTCCCCCCTCGGGATTCCTGCTCAGTACCACATCCTCTCCTGAGCCCTCTGGCACTGGCTGACTCTGCTCTGCCTGCTACTCCCCGGGCCTGGCTCCTCCCCTCTGGACGCCACTCCTCAACTTTCACGGCATCTATGAAAAACTTCTCTGTGCTACAGGCTACTGTGGCATTAAGAGCACAAAAAAGACAAATGTGCTGAGGCACAAGAGCTTACCCAATATTGAAACAGCCCTGTGAGGCCGTAAACACCGCCCTAGATTCAGAGGTATTGCCATGACTGAAGAAGCCACCTAACCTCTTAGAGAACGGGTTATCTGCTTCTGAAAAATCTGCTAAGAGATTTTAGAAGTCCTTCCCCTGCCTTCTCTTTATCTAAACTCTCAAAGAAGTACCTAATGTCTTTATTGTGAATTTAACTCAAAACAAATGCTGCTACAAAACACTGTGACGATAAACACTAAAGAGCGCCTATTTCTAGATGTTACAACCCAGTGGAGCAAAAGAAAATGTAAAGAAAAAAATAAAACAGTTGCGCACAGTCCTGATACATACCAATGAAAATCTTGAAAGATGGATTTTAATGAGATTGAGTAAATGTAATTCATATCACACTGTGCCTCCCAAAATATCAGCCCAAATAATACATAATCACAAACATCCACCTTATAAAACTAGTTTTGGGGCTGGGGATTTAGCTCAGTGGTTCCAGCACCTGTCTTGCAAGTGCCAAGGACCCAGGTTCGATCCCCAAAAACCACATACCATACTGGGTTTGGAGACTCACGCCCAGCAGCAACCAGTACCACATACCACAGTGCCGGGCGTGGTGGCTCATGCCTGTAATCCCAGCACTCGGGAGGCAGAGGCAGGAGGATTGCTGTGATGTGAGTTTGAGGCTGAGCTCAGGGCCAGCCTGAACTACAAAGTGAGACCCTGTCTCAAAACAAAACAAAAAAAACCTAGTTTTGCCCCAACAAGGATAAAGACATACTTATCAATATGGCGCCTTCTCTGGAATAAAACTGTCCCCAGTGTGCTTCCCCCGGAGGAACAACGGAGACGGAAGGAGCCGCTGTGGAGATCTCACTCCCAGGAGCGGACAGGTGGGAAGGAGGCTGGGGTGGGCTGTCTATCACCACTCTCACAGGGCACCAGAACCAGCACCCAGCCTCCTATCGAGCTCCTGCCTGGCAGGGGGTTCAAGCCCCAGCGCCCCATCCCACCGCGAGGCGTGCATGTATGTGTGAGTGTATGGCTTCAGAGAGGTACTCCCGACATCAGGGACGGCACTCAGGACCTTGTGCTTCCCAGGCAAGTGTGGCACCACTGGGCCACATGCATGGCCTTTCTCTCTCTCTCTCTCTTTTTTTTGAGGCAGGGTCTCACCACAGTTCAGGCTGGCTTTCAACTCACAGAAAACCTCCCACTTTGGCCTCCCAACTGCTGGGATCACAAGCATGTACCACCATGCCCATTTGGTGGGAGGGGGTTCCTGCTATATAGTTGAGGCTGGCATTGAACTAAGTTGCCCAGGCTGGCTTCAAAGTCTATATGATCCTCTTGCCTCAGCTTCCCGAGTGCTGGGATTACAAGCATGTCTCATAGCATGGCCTCAGGGAGCTGTAGAGGGGGCATAAGGGACCAGCAGAGTGGGATACGGCCCTTTGGAGTGCTATCAGAAGTGTGCCAAATCTATTTTGTCTAGCCAACAGTTGTCAACAAGTTTACTCTCTTGCCCAGACATAGCCGGAAGGAAAAAATAATAAACAAGCACAATAGGGCTGGGGACTTAGCTCAGTAGTTCAGTACCTGCCTTGCAAGTGCAAGGGCCCGGGTTCAATACCCAACCCCGGCAACCACAAACCACAAACCTGGGAGTGGAGACTCACACCCACCAGCAATCAGAACCACATACCACAGTGCCGGGCGTGGTGGGTCACACCTGTAATCCCAGGGCGTGGTGGGTCACACCTATAATCCCAGCGCTTGGGAGGCAGAGGCAGGAGGATTGCTATGAGTTCAAGGCTAAGCTCAGGGCCAGCCTGAACTACAAAAGTGAGACCCTATCTCAAAAAAACCCAAACCAACAAACAAACAAAAAAAACCAAGCACTATACTTTTTATTACACTGGTAGACTCTTTCTAAGTGTCTTATTTAGTTTTGTTTTGTTTTTGAGATAGAGTTTTGCTGTACAGTCCAGGCTGGGCTTGAATGTACTACGTAGCCCAGATTGGTCTTGAACTCTTAGTGATCTTCCTGACTTAGCTCCCCAGTGCTGGGATTCCAGGTGTGCACCACCATGTCTGGGTAAGTGTCTTACTTGGGAAAATGAGTTAATCAGCAGATCCAGTATATTACTTTAACGACTCAGCATCCTGGGGGAAGAGTGCTTCTTTTCTCTCCCCTTTTAGGGGGACAAAGAGAAGGTGGAATTTAATGTGGACTGTTTGTTTTCATGTATGATACAATCCACAAAATCAGTTACGGCCAGGTGTGGTGGTACATACCTATTGTCTGGAGGCTGAGGCAGGAAGACTGCCATTGTACTGCATAGGGAGTTCAAGGACAGCCGGAGCTATACAGTGATACTGTCTCAAAAACAACAAACAGAACAAAAACAGCTTTCTTCTTAATAGCTTGTAAAAATGGGTATGGTTGGGCACACCTATAATCCCAGCACTCAGGAGGCAGAGGCACAGGATCACAGTGAGTTCAAGGCCATCCTACACTACAGAAGAACCTAATTCAAACTGTTTCCCCATCCCTCAAAAAAAAAAGCCCACAAATAAAACTCTTCACAACTCTATCAAAGACTGTGGTTATCAGGTATACACTTGTATTACTTGAGGAAAATAAACAAGTGGAGTTTTATATAGGAGTTTTTTTCTTAAATAATTTTTGAAACCATAACTTCCAAACTGCCACACCTAAAAATAATAAAGTTTTCTACACTGAAAAATAATTTATTCTGGATGTCCAGAAAAGTTTTCATTTTTTTTTAAGTCTCTTGGTTACTGGATTTATTTTCTCATATGGTCTCTGAAGTGCAAAGCTTGTCTCAGTATTAACACTGCTCTTTGTTATGGGCTGAGCGTGCTGGGGAGACAGAGGACAAATAAGAACTCCTGGGTGGGGTATTCAGCTCAAGTGATACCACACCTACTTGGAAGAAGCACAAGGGCTTGAGTTTGATCTCTGGTACCACTAAAAAAAAAAAAAAAAAAAAAAAAAAAAAAAGAATCCCCACTGAGTCATTACAGTCTAAAAGAAATAAATACCTAGTTACCTGGCAACAGAAAAGCAAAAATGATATAAAATCTTGGTCAGTGCAACAGTTATGAGGAACTAGAACTTAAAAGGCTTATTTCTTAGGACACAGTTAAAAACGATTTCCTGGACCAGTGATTTAGCTCAGTAGTTCTAGTGCCTGCCTTCCAAGCACAAGGGCCCGGATTCATCCCAGGTAACCACATACAACAATACTAGCTGTGCTGCCTCACGCCTACCAGCAATTAGTACCACAAGCCACAAAGCCAGGTGTGGTGGCTCACGCCTGTAATCCCAGCACTCGGGAGGAAGAAGCAGGAGGATTGCTGAGTTTGAGGCCTTCAGGACCAGCCTGAACCACAAAATGAGACCCTGTCTCAAAAAAAAAAAAAAAAAAATCCTTAAAATATAATGCATTAATTTTCTGCCAACTTATTCAAATCAATAAAAACTAAGTGCCAGAAGCAGTAGTGCATGGCTATATTCCTGCCACTTGGGAGGCTGAAGCAGGAGGATTACTATGAATTTGAGGGCAGCATAATGAATTCAAGACCAGTCTGATTTACATAGAGACTAGAGATGTAGCTTAGTGGCAGGGTGCCTGTCTGGAGAGTACAAGGTCCTGAGTTCGATCCCCGATACAGCAAACAAACCAGAAAACCCCCTAAGCTGATGTGAGCTCAGTCCTTCGGACACAGCTATCAAGACATATTTGCTCTCCTGAAGACCCTTAGGGAATGTCTTGTCATGCAGGAATCTCTAGGTGTTAAAAGGTTTTGGGAAACCAAACCGAATCCAGCCCTGTGTTCTTCAAGGGTTTCTGCCTCTAACACCATCTTTCTGGCCATCATTTATGCTCATGGAGCAGTGGTGGAGAACCTGTGGCACATGTGCCACAGCAGGCTGTCTGTTACCACTGAAAGCTCTAAAGGGTTTGCCATCACTACTTCAGGGTGTAGAAGTTGCAGTTTTAGAACTGGGAAAGACTGCTCCGATGCTTTGGTTCCACTGATGTCACATTGTGGGGAAAGTGCCCAAAAAAAGACACAAAAAGGTCTCCTTGAGGGCACAATGCTGGTTAGTAATTTCTACATAATACAGTGTGCAAGAAAATAATTTTTTTTTTTTTTGAAACAGGGTCTTGCTTTGTAGTTCAGGCTGGCCCTGAGCTCAGCCTTGAACTCACAGCAATCCTCCTGCCTCTGCCTCCCAAGTACTGGGATTACAGGCGTGAGCCACCACGCCCGGCACTGTGGTATGTGGTACCGATTGCTGCTGGGCGTTACTTTCCACGCCCAGGAATCGAACCATAGGTGCTGGAACCATTGAGCTAAATCCCTGGCCCAAAAAATAATTGTTTTGAGGCGCAATTATGATCAAGCCTCTTTATCAAGTCCAAAACCACCAACAGGCCTTCAGAAATTATTAGAAGCAAAGCCAAAGGTTCCTGCCATGTTTCCGACTGTTCCTCCAACCCCAAGCTCTCACAGTAGGTTGATGTCCCATTTATCCTTGCTACACAAGCCACAGCTGTCTTTTTTGAGACAGGGTCTCGCTTTGTAGTTCAGGCTGGCCCGGAGTTCACTATGTAGCCCAGACATGTCCCGAACTCACACCAATCCTCCTGCCTTTGCTTCTCGAGGGCTGTTATTACAAGAGCCACCCTGCGCCCCGGGGTCAGGCTTGATTAACGGCTGTGCGTGGTTAGGCGTTGAAGGCAGCAGTAGGTCCAGTGGGAGACTAGTCCAGGTGTTGGCGATGGAGATTGTGGCAAGTAGTTTCAGTAAGTAGAACATGCTGCAAGACCTAGGATAGTTTGGGGTAGGGCAGAGCCACAGAGCTGTCTCTTCAGGCTTTTGGATAGAAATCCTGCAGAGTGCCGCGGGAATGCAATAACCGGACGGTGCCCGTGTGTCAAAAGACCACTGCCCGGGACAAGAAATCTGTTGGGTGATTTCTGTTTGAATCAAACGCTAAGTTTCACTAACTCCGCTTCAGATGTTACAAACACATTTGTGTTATCAGCTTGTTTCTCTTGCCTCAAAAACAAATTAGCCTAGATACTGGAATGTGAACCCTCATCCTGTTATAGAAACTGGAGGAAAGGCGGGGCCTGGGTTCCAACCCCAGGACCGCAAACAATACGGCAGAATTACAACCCAAAGGTGCTTCTTGGTCTCAGAAAGAATGAGCTCAAGAAGCCAAACTGAGTCGGGGCACACTCTCACGCCCGCGCTGGGCCCGCCGCGGCCCAGATCGGCCACCCGCCGGCCCCACCCTCGCCTCGCCCGAGGTGCGTCGCTCGCCAGCCTCGCTCCCTCCGTTCCCCACGCCGCAGGGTCTCCCTGTTGCAGAGGCCGCCCAAGGCCCGGCGTCTGCCGCCCCCGCACTACCTCCCTCTGGAGCCCGCCCGTACCGCTCCTCCAGAGTCGCCCGTACCGCTCTTCCAGGGTCAGTCTTAGCTCCGCCGCCTCGCAACTCGACCCGGCCGCCGCCTCCTTCGAGTACCTCGACTCAGCCCGCCGGCCGCGCTTCAGCCTCCGCTTGGCCACTCCCATAGGCCGCCCGCACCAATCAACGCTGCGCTCGCCGTCCGCCCTTTAGCCTGTGCCTTCTGCAGCCAATCCTTCCTCGAGTTGCTGTGAGCGACGTCGCTGAGGCGCGCGGTTGTCCAATGAGCAGGATGAACTCCAAAGCTCGCCCAGCCTGCTAGCCAATAAGATCCAGGAGAAGCAGATGTTGTGCATTGAGATTGCACCTGCTGAGAATTAAGCAGCCAATTGGAGGCTTCACCGAGCTTTTCACGGTCCAGCTCAGCCTGTGACAGAGAAGCTTTGGCCGCCTAATCCCCGAGGGAAAGTCCTCGGCGGCGAGGCCGGGTACGTGCAAGGGCCTCGGGTCCCTCACCTGTGCACCGATAGCACGAAACTGTTCAAAGACAATTTCATTCTACAGCCCGGAGAAGGTGGGCCAAACAGCTCAGCCATTTGTTTCTCTTGCTATTTTTATTTTAATTTTGCCTCGATCGGTCCCCCAAATCGTAATAGCGCAGGAGAGACAAAAACATTTTATTTTTCATTTTGTAAACGTGAAATGGGCCTCAAAGGTAGAGGTAAGGTGGAGAAGGCGCCGCACTGCCAGGAGCGAGGACTGCGCCGGGGTGAGCAGGCGCGCGGGACCCATCGGCGCGAAGCCGGCCCCGCGAGAGGGAGCCGGCGCCCTGCAAGACGTTAGGAACGTTGGCCCCGCGCCCCGCTGGCCAGTCCCTCCCCAACCCTGACCGGTCGTCCGGACCAGGACTGGGTGTATCTTATGCCCTGCCTTTATAGAAATGCCTGGCATGTGATAAGCACCCAAATAAAGCTTTGGTGAAGACACGCAAGATTCTGTCTTTGGTTGACTAGACAGATGACTTTGAGCCGTATCTTTTTTTCTTTTTTAATTAAGAGAAAGGGTCTCGATGTGTGGTCCAAGCTGACCTCCAACTCCTGGGTTCAAGGCATCCTTCTGCCTCAGCTTCGCCAGTTGCTGAGACTGTAGGTATGTCTGACTTCTGTTTTAGTGGACCTTTGATTTACGACCTTAATTCGTTTGTGAGGCCTGGTTCTAACTCATGTTGGTCAATTGAAAGTTCAGGCCCCTCTACACAGCCTTCAATGTCTCTCTTCTGTGTACAGGCAGATCTCAATGTGCTTAGACACTGGCCCAGGATTTATGTCAACCCCACTCAGGAAAGGTTGTCCTTCCAGAGCTCTTGAAGGATTAAATCTGAGACCTGCTGGAAGCACAGGTGGCTGGCGTTCAGGTCATAACTCAAAATTTTGAAAGTTAAAGATTCTAATTGTAACCTAAGTTGTTAATATTTCAGGCCGGTCATAACTCAAGGGTCCACCATAATTGTTTTTTTTTTTTTTTTTTTTTGAGACAGGGTCTTGCTTTGTAGTTCAGGCCAGCCCTGAGCTCAGCCTCAGACTCACATCACAGCAATCCTCCTGCCTCTGCCTCCCGAGTGCTGGGATTACAGGCGTGAGCCACCACGCCCAGCACTGTGGTATGTGGTACTGATTGCTGCTGGGCGTGAGTCTCCACGCCCAGGATTGAATGTGGTTACCAGGGATGGAACCTGGTCCTTGCTCTTGCAAAACAGGCGCCGGAACCACTGAGCTAAAACCCCAGTCCCCACTGTAATTTATAAAATGTGGTTCCGGCGCCTGCCTTGCAAGTGCAAAGGCCTGGGTTCGATCCCCAGTAACCACATACAACAATGCCAGGCATGGAGACTCATACCCATCAGCAATCAGTACACATACCACAGTGCGGGGTGTGGCGACTCACACCTGTAATCCCAGCATTCTGGAAGCAGAGGCAGGAGGATTGCTGAGTTCAAGGCCAAGGTCAGGATCAGCAAGTATGTGATTTGAATAAGTAATACAACCACATTCTAGATGATGCAAGAGGTTATTGGAGACTCTGCTTCAGAAACTAGTATTGCCAACAGCTCCTTGTCAATTTTTTCATAAGATATCCCATAGTTAACATGCATATGTGTAGATATACTTCACCCAGTTGGCAGCATGTTGTACATTCTATCATGCCACTTCCTTTTACATATTCTAGAAATATTTTCATAGCAGCACATGCATATCTCATGTCATAGTAAGTTTCATAGTGAGACTGTAGGATATGGTGAGATATATTTAACTAGTCCTTTAGCATTATGTTATCAACATATATGCAAGCATACTTCATTTTGCTCTTGTATATCTGTACGATGAATACTTGGCATGAAAACACTCGGTCAAAGAATGTGTACATTTTTTTCCATGTGGATAAATATAATTTTGCAAATTCCGTTCCTCTCACAAGGATTTTTCTGATTTTTATTCCATCAGTAATGTAGGGAAAGGATTTTGGTTAGTATTGCCAAACTGTCTCCCATGGGATTTTTACTAATGTACTTTCTCATCTGTTGCCAGGCCTGGTGGTGCACACCTGTGGTCCAGCGCTCAGGAGGCCAAGGCTGAGGTTCCCCACCTCAAAAGTGAAGAAAAGGAGCTGTTTGACAGCACATCAAGAGTGTGTTATTACAATCTGATAGTGTAACTGGCAGCTTATTGCAATTTTCACTTTTTTTTAGGTTTTTTTGGAGACAGGGTCTCGCTTTGTGGTTCAGGCTGGCCCTGAGCTCAGCCTCCAACTCACATCACAGCAATCCTCCTGCCTCTGCCTCCCGAGTGCTGGGATGACAGGCGTGAGCCACCATGCCCGGCACTATGGTATGTGGTACTGGTTGCTGCTGGGGTGAGTCTCCACACCCAGTATGGTATGTGGTGACCAGGGATCGAACCTGGGTCCCTGCACTTGCAAGACAGGTGCCAGAACACTGAGCTAAAACCCCAGCCCAATTTTCACTTTTTATTGTAAGTAATGTTAGCATCTTTTAATGTTTAAATATCAATTGTATCTTTTTGTAAATTATGTTTATATATCTTGTGTTTTTACTTGTTATTGAATCTCTCTTTAATATTTTAAAAGTACTTTCTTCTTCCAGTTTGTTCTGTCTTTTTAGTTTTTTAGAGTGATATTTTTCCTTTGCAATGCTTTTTCAAGATTTGTTTGTAATGTTCTTGTATTTGTAAATGCTTGACTCATTTGGAATTTATTTTGGAAAAGAGTTGGATAAGTCCACCTTTGTTTTGTCATACTGTTCTTATTGAATGATATTTTCTTAATTTTAACACTACTTTTATAATATCCAGGTTTTTTCTATCGTTTTCCAGATTGTCACATTTTTAATGCTACTTTTATAATATCCAAATTGCTGAGTCTGTGTCCCATTTTCCATTCTGTTCCATCGACTTGTCTACACAGTGCCATATTATTTCTCAAAATTGCATATGTGTTTTTAACACAATTTGGAGAAGTTAATGTACAGTATATGTCCAGAAAAATGCACAGAAGCAAAGTATACATCTTGCTTAATTATCTATTCTAATCTTAATTATCTATTCTAAAAATGGAATACATTTGCGTAACCAGCACCAGATTTTAGAAGACAACATCAGGGTGCTGCTCAGGCCCCAGCTGCCCTTGCTCCCTCCTGGTTACCAACCCTTCGAGGAGGACTGCTTTCAGACTCTCGATCCTGTAAACTAGTTCTTCCTGATGTGCATATAGAGAAAGTCAGAGTGTGTGCTCCTCTGCGTCTTGCTTCTTTTGCTCAAACTATTTTGAGAACAACCATATTGTATATTATTTTAGTGTGTACACGTTTGTTCTGTATATTGTGAAAAAATAGCACAATTCACCTTTGTGTTCTGCTATTACTTTTTTTTTTTTTTTTTTTTTTTTTTTTAGGTTTTTTGAGACAGGGTCTCGCTTTTGTGGTTTAGGCTGGCCCTGAGCTCAGCCTCCAACTCACATCACAATCCTCCTGCCTCTGCCTCCCGAGTGCTGGGATTACAGGCGTGAGCCACCACGCCCGGCACTGTGGTATGTGGTACTGGTTGCTGCTGGGTGTGGGTC
>PVIR01004986.1:0-28342 GCA_004026965.1 Petromus typicus
AGTTTTTCCAGCACCATTTGTTAAAGAGGCTATCTTTCCTCCATTGAGGATTTTTGGCTCCTTTGTCAAAGATGAGGTGACTCAGTGTATCTGGAGTAGTTTCTGGATCTTCTAGTCTACTCCATTGATCCTCGGGTCTGTTACTTTGCCAGTACCACACAGTTTTTATCACAGTGGCTTTATAGTATAGTTTCAGGTTTTGAATTATGTATTTCTAATACACTTTTAAATATAAAAGGATGATCTCTATTTTTCTTGGAAATACATAAAGAAGCCAATATAAATTGATTAAAATGTGGACAGAAATTGAGTAGATATTTTCATAAAAGAACATAAAAAAGCCAATATTCACATAAAATTACTTTATCTCACTATTTGTTAGAAAAATGCAAATAAAAATCATTATAGGGGCCGGGGAATTAGCTCAGTGGTTCTGGCGCCTGTCTTGCAAGTGCAAGGGCCTGGGTTAGATCCCCGGTAACCACATACCATACTGGGAATGGAGACTCACGCCCAGCAGCAACCAGTACCACATACCACGGTGCCGGGTGTGGTGGCTCACGCCTGTAATCCCAGCACTCAGGAGGCAGAGGCAGGAGGATTACTGTGATGTAAGTTTGAGGCTGAGCTCAGGTCCAGCCTGAACTCCAAAGTGAGACCTTGTCTCAAAAAAACCTTAAAAAAAAAATCATTGTAATACTATCTCCAACCTGTTAACTATTATTTTAAAAAAGAGAGACAAGTGTAGGTGAAAGTTGGAGAAAAGGAAACTGCTGTACATGTTCTAGAACACAAAAATAACTACAGTCAACAGTTGTACATTTCAAAAATAGTTACCAGTAAAATTTTGAATGCTGCCAACCATGAAGTGATAGATACACTAGTATCTCACAAGTTCATTAAACATTGAAATTTCATACTCTGATCATAAATATATATGATCATGATTTGATAATTAAAAATGAAAATACATTTTGAAACAATGAAACAGATTACTCAGGAGAGTAGGAGCTAGAGAAATTTACATCAGTTTATACATACTAGCTAATATGTGGGTTGTGCATTTGAAAAGAGCTAAGGTACAATATAATGGTGATAGTTTCAATAATAGTATATTATAGTCAGTAATTTAGATAAATAAGAGGATTAAAGCTGCTCCTGAAAAACAAAGTAAATATATGCAACGAAGTGTAGGTTATGTGTCTTATAACATCCTATTGTAAACCTTAAATATACACAATAATATTTATTTTTTTAAAAAACATGAAAATCACTGTCAAATGCTTAGAGAAACTATATTTAATTTTATTTTCCACAGAAAAAAATCATAAAGCTGTACAGAAAAACAAAATATTTCTCAGAAATTGGGCAAGATTGAACCACCCGATGGATTGGATTGCGGACCAGCAAATCCATTTAGGAAGCCGAGGTAAAAAATCTACTGAACACTATTTTTATATTTTATACTTAAATGTTTCACAATTTTAACATCTATGTCTAAAATAAGTCTTACTACAAAATTACTAGTAGAATAAAATCCTAGAGAATGGACAAATAATTTTGTGTGAAATTTGAAAATAATACTCCACTGAAGAAAAAACTCTTTGTGAAGACTCTGGTTCCCTTTTTTGTTCTTATGAATTTCTGACGTTGCCATTGAAATTTATAACATGTCAAAAGTGAGAAGGAAAATGGAATAACTCTTTTTTCTACTTCATAACTATCACAGTAAAACATCCATCTCTCTTGCTGAAGGGAAGAAAATACACTCCTTTATAACAATACTTAATTCTTTCTTCAAGATACTTTGCATCAAAAAAAGACATAGATGGACTGTAACAGAAAAGAGGAGGATAAAGACTTGAAATATTTTGACATATTACAAGAATTGTTGCTTGTTCACAACTCATTTTCAACTCATAGCAAACAGTACATGTTAGGACTAGCTCTGATACATTTTAGTCAAAAAGAGGCTGTCGTCATTTACTGCTTTTGGTTCCAAATGATGAAAATCACAGAAAACTACCTATTACAGTATCTGCATTAACCATAAATCTGGAGATTACTTGTATTAGAAAATACTTGGAGCTCACCATTGATATGTAGAAGTGGACTACAGTGAAGAAGACTATAAATTTTACTCTTTAAATGTAAAAATTTTATATGAGCCAATTGGTTTGGGTCATTTAAATATATTACATTATGTCTACCTCTTGGTAATTACACCAATTAGATCAGAGAACCATTTATCAGCATGCCAATTAAGTGGATTCTACACTTTCTGGGACTTAAAAAGTCTAATTTAGGCAGGCCAAGCAACTCCCATGTTTATGGGCATGTTAGCTGACTCTTGATCATGTAACACAACCATAATTTATCCAGTGATTTCTACTCCAGGTAGTAGGATTTCAGCTAGCCACAGTTATACTGTAGGAGTTAATTTTGCTTCACCATTTAAAAGTGAAATTTAAACACTTTAACCAAGAAATACTGGCTTGGAGTCCTAATTTTAATTTTGTTGAAAAATCTATTTCTATGAATTTTTTCCTTCTCACAATGCTTGAATTTATTTAATGATTCTTGGGTATTTATAAATGTAATTGTGCTTTATTAGAATGTGTCATTTTTAGATTAAATTAAGAATAAATTAACACTAACAATGGAAAAACAACTTATAAAATCTTTTAATAAAAATGTAGATAAAAGCAGATAAAAGGAGTCATTGTCACTGTTTCTTAATTTTTGAAATCAAGAGAACTTTTCTAAGATGATTATCTTACCTCTACTAAAGAACAGGCATGGTACTTAGGTGACTTTTTAATAATTCCATGAAAAGAGAGTAAGAAATCATTTATAGTCACTATGAGAGACTTTGCAGGGAGACATCATTCAATACAGGGCAAGCCATGAAGCTGTAATAAAGTAAATCTTCTACACTCACCTCCTCATTTATTTTTAGAACTGACATTTTAGAATTAAAATTAGACAGCAATAAAAATACAACATATGAATAATTCTGAAACAGAACAGTTACTGAAACATTTTCCAGCTCGTTCATCTAGAGCTGATATCCACGCAGTTTACCTGCTCTGTCTTTGTGTCCTCTATCCATATAGGTTTTAGAAAAAAAAATGTGTCTGTACTGAATATGTAGAATCATATAACTTATATAACTGTTATAAAATAGTTTGCAAACTAATTTGTTTATCAAAGTCTGAGAAAACTTATGCCTATAGTCTCTATATCTATTGAACTCCATGAGTCATGCAACCAAGAAAACTCCGAAATCAATGTATTTACTAAGGAGAAAGATGGTGTTAATAACCCTTAATCGATTTAATTTAATTATATTAAATTTTAAATCTGAGAGCCAAAATAGGAAAGAACAAAGTACCAGAGTCCAAAGCAGTGTCAAAGGGTGTACTTGAAGTACTGATCATCTTAAATTGTTAGGAGGCAATAAGGAAAATATGTAAGAGGAAGTAGGAGTGTAGACATTCCTCCAACTTTTCATGCTAAAGACCAGAGAGTTTCAACACTTCGGCCTCTTAGGTGGGGAAGTCAGATTGGAGTTAGAGTTGAGGGCTTAGAATACCAAGTGGAGAAGAAATACTGAAATAGATTAAAAAATTAAAAATTGGAAAACAGGGGAGGGGTTGCATATCACTTCATTCATCACAGAATAGACAACAGAGGACAGTTCTAGGGAAGATTCATGTTGAAAGAGGATGTGGGTAGTTCTAAGGAAGTGCAAGAGAACACAGACATCTCTAGGGAATTTTGTCATCACGTCACTTGAACACCTACAGTGTACTGTGACTGCTGTAACTGCAAAATCTATACTATGAAGGAGACCACAGAAATGAAAAGTGAAATCTTAGCTCTGAAAGACTAAGGAAAAGGCTAAGTGAGGAGGCAGAGAGAAGACTGCTATGGAAACAGTTTAGAATATGACTAGAAATGAGATGATTTCTGATTTTTTTTAACTGCAGTAAGAAAGGAAATTCAAAGCAGCACATCTCCAACAATTTATATGCTACACTAATGTCCAGTACCCCAGAGTGTGACTCCATTTTGAAGGAAGGTCTCTACAAATACAGCAAAGTGACAATGCAGCTATGTGGCTAAGAACCACCTGAAATTCCTCATGTTCCTCTGAGAGAGGAGACAAAGACAGACACAGAGCTGTGACCTGCAGCCAAGGGGAGATGGCACACACAGGCAAGCAGAGAAGACTTAGAAGAAACCTACCTTGCTGATACCTTGACTTCAGATTTCTAGTCTCAAGAACTGTGAGAAGATAGGTTTTGTTATTGAAGCCACCAGCTGGAGCAGACGAATTCAAGTGGCCTGAGAGTAATATTCATTCTGCTTTCGTATATAAGGGTTGATGTGGTTATTCCACTCTCTTCTGTAGAGTTTCTCAAGCATCTTCATTGAGATGGTCTCTCCCTGCCCCTCTTCCTGGCCTTGTCCCCTTCCTCCTACTCTGCGAACCCTCTCCGCTCTCTTCTGCTTCCGTATGGCATCTTCTCTTTTATATACAGCACCTGAAGACTTCCCATAACACTCCTTTCTTGACACCTTATAAAGTATCCTAAGAGAATCCACAACTATATGGGATTTTCTAACACAGGTTACACTGTTCATCTTCATTGCAACAATTGTAGAGGCAGGCATAGAGTCACAGGTTCAGGAGTCTAGTCTCTGTGCTATCTCATGATGGGCCAACACATTTTAAGACAAGTTTTCAAGTCTCTACTGCCTGTCCTTTGGATAAAATTAACTTGCATCATTCCCATAGGCAAAATAGACTCATTCCTTCTTTAGCTCCCACAAAAATTTCATCTGTTATGGTATTAGGCTCAGGAATGAGATCCAGGATTTCATGTTTCATGTCAAATCTGTGTAGAGATGAGGTCTGAGGTGAAGTTATTTGGATAAGTAGATCTTTTACAACCTGTTTGTACAATCTGATGCCAGGGAAGGGAAAGTCTATCTAGTGACCTCCCCACTGTGCACTCAGTGAGGAGGCAAGCAGAAGTTAGATGCTGTCATTTGGATGGGCGAGGGAAGCAGAGGCCACACAGCAGATCCATGTCCATCACAGCTCTGTAACCCAGAACAGCACATGCTACCCATTCTTTAACCAGATGTCTGTCAGTCCTGCCGAGGCTCTGTGATTCTCAGATGGGTTCAATTCCTTGGTTCTGCTTCCTGAATCATCTTTTCTCTGATGCTCTGTGAAGTCAGTGACTTAAGTATTTTTCTCACCTTGCTATCTGTTTGTATCATTTGAGGATCCAGAAGTCTTTTTCATTTGATAATGGTTCTGCTGGTCATCATACTGGATAAGTAATTCTTTAAAAAATACTGAGTTTGATAGAAAATGCTCAATGTAAAATAGGGTGAAGGGGGAAAATGTTGAGATTGTAACAAAAAAGTAAGGAAACAAATTTTATGTATATGGGGGGTGGTAGGGTGGGTAGGGCTATGGGAAAAATGAGAATTAAGTTGTATCTTATACTGGTACAAATCCCCATTATGGAGTGCAATCATGATGTGTATATTTAATGTACCAATAAAGATTTTTAAAAATACTGAGTTTGGTATTGGGCTTAAATACTACAGGTTCACAATGCCAGATGGACTGGCTCTTCTGATGTTGGGGGACCTGCTTTCATGACAATTCATTCACATAGCAGATGAAGAGTACCTGGTAAAGTAGAAAGCTCAGCCATGTCCCAGGGTTGGGAGCCTTAGTTTTAGGTAGTATGTGTCAGTAGTCCATATGGCCTGGGCTTTGGAGGCTCAGTTCCAAAGATGATCATTTTAAGATGAGGAGAAAATGCTAGTGGATGTGGCTTTATCTTCTAACCTTAGAAGCCACATGGATTTGTTACTGCCATCCTCCATGAGTGTAGGGACAGAAAGATCTAATCTGGTGTGGAGGGTGTACACAAACTTGACTTGATAGAGGAGTGGCAAGGTTCTGGAAGACAACATGAGCCTGAAGCCATTTGCTCCATTTAGAAAACACATTCTACCACCATTAGCTTTGGAAATATATCTCTGCCTCAGAGTGAATGTGTGATTCAAGAAATGCTTCAGGAGCCAAGGACTTAGCTCAGTGGTTCTGGCACCTGCCTTGTAAGGGCAAGGTCCTGGGTATGATCCCTGGGAACCACATACAACAATGCCAGGTATGGAGACTCACGCCCATCAGCAATCAGTACCACATACCACAGTGTCAGACATAGTGGCTCAAGCCTGTAATCCCAGCACTTGAGAGGCAGAGGCAGGAGGATTGTTGAGTTTGAGGCTGAGTTCAGTGCTTGCATGAGCAAGATCCAGTCTCAAAAAAATGAGCGAGCGAGAGAGAGAGAGAATGCTTAAGATATTGTGAAATAGGAAGAAAATGTCCAAATGAAAAAGGGAAAAGGAGAGTAATGAAGGCAAAAAAAAATTTTATGATATAGGGCAGGGGATATAGCTCAGTGGTTCCGGCGCCTGTCTTGCAAGCGCAAGGACCCGGGTTCAATCCCCGGTAACCACATAACAATACTGGGTGTGGAGACTCACCTCAGCAGCAACCAGTACCAGATACCACAGTGCCGGGTGTGGTGGCTCACGCCTGTAATCCCAGCACTTGGGAGGCAGAGGCAGGAGGATTGCTGTGATGTGAATTTGAGGCTGAGCTCAGGGCCAGCCTGAACCACACAGCAGGACCCTGTCTCAAAAAAAAAAAAAAAAAAAATTGATATAAAAGGAAATAAAGCTTATGCATGAGAGGGTGGGATTGGTAGGGAGGGCAGGGGAATGGGAAAAAATTAGAATTAAGACATGTCATGTACAGATACACATTCTCAATGTTGAATGTGATCATAATGTGTGTATGTATACACACACACACACACATATATGTATACATATAACCAATAAAATCAATTAAAAAGTAAATTCATGATAGAAGACATTATTTTACTTTTAATATATTTAGCTCTATAATTGAATATTAACAATGAATTATTAATCAATGTCAAATATTTTAAGGGGTTTTTAGGCTTCATTTCATTTAATGTTAACAATAATCCAAAGCGGTAGACATTATTATCATTCTTTTTGATAGATGAAGTAACAGGCTTAGTAAGGCTAATTTATTCTTTAATTACTGAAGATCACACTAGTGCGGTAGTGACTTGAGTACTTTCCAGTGGTGGTGGAACAACCTATGAAGGTGTTCTGAAAATGATGGATGGCTCTTGTAAGAAAGTTCTTGGCTTGAAAAAGGCAGTGCATTCTGGGGTATAACTGGATTTGGCCATAGCAAAAACGCAAGTTCACTACGTGTTACAACTGGGAGGATGAAACTTATTCACACAGAATGGAGATAATTGGGTGGAGTTGGTCATGATAAGAAAATACATTTTGCTATACAATTGCATCCATTTTTTCAGTGAAAGAAGAGATGAGAATAGTGGCTGAGACAGGTCTATTGAAGTTTCACCACTGAGCTCTAAGAAATAGTGAAGTGTGAGAGCAGGGCATGGAAGTAGTGATGGGATGCCAAGGGCGAACTCGGAAGCCATCCACGTGTGTGGGTGCATATTCATCTGAGAAGAAGGCAGCTCAAGGGTGTACATTTCCTCAGCCACAGTCCGAACTGGGCTCCAGTGCAAACCAAGAAATGCACTTACATTTAGCCAGTGTTGGGATTTTCCAGATAAGTATGAACAAGATAAAGAAGATAATAACTCAAGCGATATAGAAATAATTTTAGTGATCAGACTCAGAACTCAAGATGAAGGGAACAGTGGGCATGAGATATGCTGAACAGAAAAATATAGACCATTAGTGTAGTGAAAAAGTGTTTGATGAAAAGTAAAATAAACAATGGAAGTAAGTGCTTGAATTTTATTCTTTCCCTTATTCTTGTCTCATTTTTTTTTTTGGCTCTACTTCTAAATGCAAACAAAATTCATTTTGCCTCTTTTTTTTCCTAACAAAATTCTTTTTCTTGGTAAGTTAGACGTAGAGAAGAATTAACCCTCCTATGTGTCAGTCTCAACCAGAAGCTGATGGTTTTGGGTATATAAATCATCCCCTTCATTTTAACTTCCCCTCTTGTTGCATTAGGTAAATCTAAGTTGTGTCTGTGCCCTTTCTCAGCTTTCTCCAATTCAATTCTTTCAGCTTCCCAGCTGGGAACTCCTTGGATAATGTATCTTGAACAGTCTCCCATTCCTGGTGCTTTCTGAGATCATTGTCCAAATAAATGTTTTCCTTGTCTCAGTAATTATATTTAAATGTTTGTCTCAAGTTCTGCTTTGGGGGAATCCAAATTAAAAAAAAAAAAAAAAACACGTTTTGTGGAGATCTTTACTGAATTCATCTTTTCAGTCTCTAAATTTCCCGCCATAACATTTATTAAAACACATATATTCTTCTTATTTACACATTTTCACATGAGTCTATATTCCCTGAGAATAGAAAGGAAGGTCTCAAGCCTTTCTAGATGCTTCTCCTGCTATAATGAGAGGAATCAGTTGGATATATCATAAACTGATTGAATGTAATAAAAATCAATGATTGTCTTGGCCAATAATTGGAAATATGTGTTTAATTTCTGGAGACAAAAGTTGATTGGATTTAGTGTGCCATGGTTATTATGGTAAATCAACAGTATAGTGCCAGAGAGGAATTAGCTAGAATACTATACATCATTATTTTTTAGATTGTAGTATTTGAGAGAGTAGCATAATATATTAGCCCTTCAGATGTTATATAACAAGTAATTTAAGAAGTTGAGTTATGTGTTATTTATTCTTTCTTTCTTTCTTTTTTTTTTTTTTTTTTTTTTTTTTTTTTTTTTTTTTTTTTTTTTTTTTTTTTTTTTTTTTTTTTTTTTTGAGACAGGGTCTCATTTTGTGGTTCAGGCTGGCCTTGAGCTCAGCCTCAAACTCACATCACAGCAATCCTCCTGCCTCTGCCTCCTGAGTGCTGGGATTACAGGCATGAGCCACCATGCCAGGCACTGTGGTATGTGGTACTGATTGCTGCTGGGCATGAGTCTCCATGCCCAGTATGGTATGTGGTTACCGGGGATTGAACCCGGGTCCTTGCTCTTGCAAGACAGGTGCCGGAACCACTGAGCTAACTCCTCAGCCTGTGTTATGTATTCTTAAACTCTTTAGTATATATTATTTTATTACAAGAAGCAACAAACTTAAGAAATTTTAAATTATTATTCTCTAAGCACGTAATCTAGAAGTTGGGTGTATAAATATTCATAGAATAAATATTTTTGGTGACAAAGGATTATCATTTTAAAATGAATTGTTGTTGGCATTCAAACCAATTTTTATATTGTTCAATGAAAGCACAGTCAATGTTTTTCATATTTTAAAAATCGTGAGTTAACAATCATCTAGGTAACTGTTATTATATACCTGTTTGCTGCTACTGATTACTTTGCAATGTTCAGTGAGCATGATGGCTGAATATTACAATCACTGTGCAAATTCAGTCCAACACCACAGTAGCTGTGAGACATATATATTGGGATGAAGCCCATTTGCATCTTCAGATCTCAACAACTGCTCGAGGGTCTGCTTTCTTGCAATTAGGCAGCTGCTGCTTAAAATGAACAGTGGTGAACTCTACTTGCATTTGGTTGGAGAACTAAGAATCGTCCTGTGCGCTGGAACTTGGCGGTGTGTTAATGAAGGTACTTTGCTTTGTGCTGTTGTATCAGAGCTCTTTGGCTTCTTTTCCTCCTCAGCTGGCTACTGCATTGCTTCATTTATTTTCTTTCCATTTTTTGTCTTGTTCCCAGGCATTGCCTTTCAGGAACTTTGAATTTTGCTGTCCAAGAGTTAATGCACAGTGTTTAAAATGCACAGGTATGAGTCTGATGTTGTTGAAATATATTGGATAATTTATTACCAAAAGCTGAATGTGAAATGGTTAGAAGTTCCATTTGAATTTCCTAGATTGTGGGGGATTTAGTTAAATGAAGGGCACAAGGTATATATGATGAAAATTTGTAGGCAAGTGGACATTAACTCATGAAAAGGTGGCTTCTATACAAGTAAAACAATCAATTTTAAGTGATGAGTTATATCTGTGTGCTAATAACAGAATTATGTACAAAACCCTCTTAAAGTGAATATCTCATATGGGTTGTTTCATGATTTAGTGACTCATTTTTAACAGCAAATTTTATTTTCTTAAAGTGTATAAGTAAAATTTCGGCATATAAATTGTTAGTATAGTACAAAAATTGGCTATAAGAAATGAATTCAATGTGAACACTACTAGAACAGTGCTATACATTTTTTTTTTTTTTTTTGAGACAGGGTCTCACTTTAGTATTTCAGGCTGGCCCTGAGCTCAGCCTTGAACTTACAGCAAGCCTCCCAAGTGCTGGGATTACAGGCATGAGATACCATGCCTGGCACTGTGCTATGTGGTTCTGATTGCTGGTGGGCATGAGTCTCCATGCCTGGCAATGTTGTACATGGTTACTAGGGATCAAAGAACCTGGGCCCCTGACCTTGCAAGGCAGGCGCCAGAACCACTGAACAAAATCCCCAGCCCATTTTTTAAAGACACTAGGCTCTTTCCCACATTGTATCTTTGCCCATTGCCCAAAATTCTTTTACAAATAATCTCCCCAGCCCCAGAATTCTGAATTTCTTTTAAGTCTCTTCATAACGTACCTAAATATCTCTGGAAAAGAGAGACGATTCATTATTTCTCCATTGCATAGTTTCTATGGGAAATAAGATGAAACAAGTGATGGGGATACACATGTGCTATGAGCTTTATAGGATCATACATGCTTACTCCACAACTCCCACATTTTGTTAATTATATATATATTTAAAGAGATGATGCTGTATTTTTTCAATAATTCTGTTACATAATTATACTAATTAAATAAATATTCCTCAAGCATTGCTTTGTAGACATATCTCATAAATTTTCCTAAATCATTTTTTTACTCAAAACTTTGGGCTGCATCTTCTTCAAACCTTCTTGTTACTATCACCTGAAAACACCCTACTTTTCTCCTGTACCTTCACCCCTTTACCTAGGGCTGCTGTATATGCTACCTTAAAATATTAAGAAGAGATAGACAACTTCTTTTTCTGTAAAACCTAAAAGTAGTTGTCCTAGAAGAGTTTCTGACTGTTATTACAAAACCGAGGACAATTGTTACCTGATGACAAAATATGCTTTAAAATATACAAGATTTAGCTGTTTTAAAGAGTATTTTGTCAGCCCAAATGCATGTCAACTGAAGACTGGATAAAGAAGATGTGATTTTTCAGAAATATGAAATAGAGTGTTAGTCATGAAGAATGGTAAATTTGAGTCATTTATACTCAACTGGATGTACCTTGAGGACATGATCCTGCGTGAACTATATAGGACCAATTGTGTAAATACTGTTTCATTTCTCTAGTACAAGCATTTGAAGGTGTAAATGAGCTCCAAAATGTATATTAGATATTGTGAAATAGGAAGAAAATGTTCAAATGGAAAAGGAAAAGGGAAATTAAGGAAGAGATAGAAAAATTTGAAGGTAAAAAGGAAACAAAGCTTGTGTACATAAGGGGCTGGGAATGTTCAGGAGGGCACAGGAATGGGAAAAAATGAGAATCAAGATGTGTCATGTACACATACAAATTATCAGTGTTGAATGTGATCATAATGTATATATAAAGTAGACCAATAAAATCAATTAGAATAAAATACACAGATATGTTTATTTATGTTGTATCTGCATTTGTCTTCCATAACTTAAAGATGTTTAAGAAAACTTTAAGGGCTTAAAAAAAATATGTTTAATTCTTGTGTAAAAATAAATTATGTCTGGGTCAGGGATTTAGCTCAGTCCTTCCGGCATCTGCCTTGCAAGTGAAAAATGACAAGTTTGATCCATGGTAACCACATACTACAATGCCAGGCATGTAGTATGCCATGCTGTAATCCGAGCACTCAGGAGGCAGAGGCAGGAGGATCATTATGAGTGTGAGGTTTACTTTGGTTACATTGTGAACTCAGGGCCAGCCTGAAGTATAAAAGAAAGGCCTTATCTGAAAAAAAAAATCTTTTCTTATGTTTTTAAATTTCCTGGGTTTAGAGAGTTTAATATTTTATAGACAGTCTCTTCAGAACATGTCAGTTCTTTTCATTATGTATCTAAGAGTAGAGACATGTGAGCATTTTTCAATGACTGTAAAAATTGGAAAGAGAGCCCAGTTTCTGGATCTTCAGTAATAGATTTAACTACAAGATTATGAAATGTATAGATTTAAATGACTAAAAACTAATGTATACTATACTTTATGTTTGGTAAACTAAAGTTGGGTTCAATTAAGTGTCTTCTTGAGATTAAAGGTTGAACTACTTCCACTAACAATATAAGTATGATTAAGCAAACCCCAACAGTTAAATTTGAGCTTTGGTATAAATAATAATTCAATTCTACTATAAAATTACAGAAATGAGAAATTAACTTTTAGGTATTTGTTAATCAAATTCTCTCCACTCCCTCATACATCAATAGTTGCAATTTGGGAAATATCTGACTTAGAAATAATGTCTCATTTTTAATCAGCTGCTCCATAGCACAAGGGTGGATGTGGGAGGAGCAGAGACTGATTTTACTAATACCTTAGAGTACAGAAAATCAAAAATATAAATATGAAATTACTTGAAGTTATGAAAATTTCCATAAATAAAACAATAGCTTTCATTGGATACAGTAATTTGAAGCACTCAGGAAGTGAGGTAAGTTTTTGGATGATTGACACACACAGGAAAGTGGATTTATTTACTTATTGAGCTTCTATGAAGTCATAGCTAGCCTTTTTATAGTTTCTTTATGAATCTGAGTTTCTTCCCATTGAAAATAGTCTCACAGCATAAAGCATTAATTGTAAGTGTGCAAGTGGGTGTGGAAATCTAATCATATTTGACTGTAGGAGGGTGTCTGACTTGACTATATCCATTTACTGAAACTTGGCACCTGCCACACTAACCAATTTTCCTTTATTTCCATCTATAGCAGCATCAAGCAATTTTGCAGTTTATGAGCCAGGCTTGTAATATATTTTGACTTTTAGTAAATATCATATTGAAACACAAGATAGGAAATATAAGTTAAATATTGAATTAGGGATTGATTAACACTGACAGAAATAGAGATTTCTAGAAGGTAATGGGGATTTTCTTAGTTAAAACCTTCTTGTTTCAACCTCATTACTTGTTTAAAACTTTATACTGATTGAAGAAAAACTCTCATTAATTGGAAGAAGAACAATTGTCAGCTGGACTTGTGTGCTCAGTACATGCTAATCACATATTGAGATATTCTAGTGTGTCAAGGTTTTTTCTAGATAAGATTAACATTTGAATCAACCAGTAGACTAAACAACAGATTGCCCATCCCAGTCTGACTTGTCCCATAGAATCTACTGAGAAATAGAACAGAAAACAAGTATGTTATGTCCTTTTGGTCAGGAGTCGAGGGGTCCCCAGAGTCACTGTGCCAAACGTGTTTCTCTCTCTGATGTAGAAAGAAGAGGAGCCAGAGAAGACCAGAGAACAGTAAAAGTAATTGTATTGCAGTTATTGAGAGAAGCAGTACAAAGCCACCCTGAACAAGTAGCGTTAGTGCTCAGAGCTGAGACATGGCGAATGAGGGGGAATAGGGTTTCCTGTTTTGTAGGATAGGGATCCTGACCCTTGAGTTTCCACATTTCATTCACTGGATATTGTACTTGTTCCGGTGGGTTTCGTCTTGTGGGCTTAGGGAAATTCTCCAGAGCAGCTTGTTTTGACGAAGTCATCCCTCTACCAGAAGGCAATTAGGTGGGTGTTAGCTCACACTGAGATAAATGTGAAAGGAAGGCTGGAGGCTTCAAACCACATAACTACTGGAAAACAGTTTATTGTGCATAGTTGAAGACCCTGCAGTACCCACCCTCTCAAAGGCGCGGGTCTTTTAACCTGCCTGAGCTGGTACCTTCCAACCCAGTGGTAGGGCAATGTAGAATTCTTAGCCTGTCTTTTGATTGAGTAAGATATCTATCTTCCCCACTCGTGGAGTGCGACTTAGATCTTCCATTCTATATCTCTCACACTGGCTTTCTGCAGTCATTTGGATGGATTTCTTAGACTATCATCACATGAACAGATTTCTTATAATACATTTTCTTGTAGCCTGTTCTATACATGTACATCTACATATCTTTCTTTCTATGTCTATTTCCTCTTTACCTATGTATATAGCTACTTACCTACTTCCCCGCCCAAACTGAATCTATTTCTACAGAAAATACTATCTAATGTGCAACTTCAATGCTTAATGATTAAGTCACTGGCATCATACACATTTGGTAAGAATTTATAAGCCCATTAAATATTATTTAAGAGGGAATATCTCCTGGGAAAGGATAATATTGTTTTCATAAATGAAAAGGAAGCTTTTAAATGTCATATAGATACTATAAAAAGCAAACGTGCATATAACAAGAGTAGAAAAATGAGTATAAAATATACTCAGATTACTAAAAAGTGGTAAAAATATGGACATGATATTTTTAAAAATTAAAATCTTTATTGATACTTTATATGTACACATTATGATCATATACAGTATTGAGAATTTGTAATAGTATATAACATCACTTAATTCTCATTTTTTCCCATTCCCCAACTCACCCTACAACCTCCTCCCCCCATATACATAAACTTTGTTACTTTTATTCTTATTATCATCACATGATTTTTCCCTCATTACTTACCCTACACCCCATTGCCTTTTAAATATTTTTAATTAGTAGATATTTTGCAATTTCTACTATCTATTCTAGAACTTATTTATATCTTCATTTTCTCATACTAGAGAATAGATACAATATTTACACATCTGTGACCTATTAATTTCACTTATGAGAATGTCTTCAAGGTATATTCATGTGAGTATAAATGACTCAGTCTTATTATTTTTTATGGCAAACTAATACTCCATTCTATAAAAGAGCCACATCTTCTTTAACCAGTCTTCAGTTGATGGACATTTTGGTTGTTTCCAAGATTTAGCAATCACAAACTGAGCTGCTATAAACATGGGTGCACATATGTCTCTGTGACATGAATCTTTCGATACTTTTATGTATATACCTAACAGAGGAATAGCATGATCAAATGGAACCTCTAATCCTAGTTTTTTTGAGGAACTTCCACACCAATCTCCACAGTGGTTATACGAGTCTGCCTACAGTCCTATCAACAGTGTTAAGTTCAGTATTTTCCCAGATTTTGCCTGTTAAAGTAGAAAAAGTCACTTCATTTAATAGAGGTTTAAACCAGTTAAAAATCATTGACCAGTTCAAAATCTTAACTACACCTTGAATGCTTCACTGTGCCCTGAAGAGAGCCCTGGTGTTCACACGAGGAACTCACACATTAGTACACACACTGTGTACTTATTCTGTCTGCTACCAAGATACACAAGCTGAAAAATAGAAAGCATCAGCCCATTTGACTGCTAATGCTGCCACAAGATCTGGAGTACTTAAACTTCATTTAAACACAGCTGCTTAAGCAGGATGGAGGAACATTTAAAGCTAAAATGCCAAGAAATCACTTCTCTTGGCATAAAGTGGATCCAAGGCATGAAATATCCCGAAAGGGATTGGGGACGGCTCATTATACGCATTGCTTATTAGAATGTGTCCTGATTTGCTTCTATTAATGAACAAGGATAATATCCTAGCCTGCAAACATTTATATGTATGCATACTTTCTTTTTTCGTCAAAACATGAAATATCTTGATGGAAATATTTTAAAGATAATAAAAATCCTGTAATAAAAATGAAGTTGAGCAAAGCATTATTTAGAAAGGACCAATATTCAGTATTGACTTTGATATTTATATTATAAAATTAATGCTCCCCTTTCTAGGACATATCAATAATTTATTTTCATTGCACATTTATCAATACTGATCTTTGATGGCTACAGTTGATTTATTTTTCACAAACAAAAATGTTATGTTTAATTACTCACACATGCTCATGTTATAATAAATTTAAATCTATGTTAAATTTTACTCGAAAGTTAGGTAACTACTGCAGAACACAAATGGTCACTCCAGTTTTGCTTCACTTCAGTTGTTACAAATCCTTTGCCTCTAATGTTTAGTACTTGCCCTAGGCTTCTGTAGTGCTGGGATTCTGAAGCTGTCATTCACTTTAAAGAGTAATCATCCATCCATTGACTCTGGCTTGAAAGGACATGATGATTTCAAAAATGGAGAGGTCTCCTCTCTCTCTTTGGAAAAATAGGTCAGACAATGAGTTAATTCAATCTAGTACATCCACTTCTCTAAGCATTCTGAGGCTTTTTGTACTGTTCTGCAGAGGCACTTCCAGTATCTCCTTCACTTGACTGGAGATGGATGAACATGTTTTCCAAACTTGAGGAGTCATCCTAGTAGCAAATGAGGATAAGCTCCAGGTATTTCTTATAGTCTGTCTGATGCTAAGTTATTACATTGTCTTTTGTAACTGCAACTCTCCCTTGTGTAACCTCTGTCATTTGAGTCACCCAATACAAATATGTTCATACCATGCATGTAATGCTCTCACAACCCATTTTTGCAGCCCCTTCATTACACACTTGCAAAGATCTTTTTCAGGGGGAAGAATATCATCTCTTGTCTTAGCAGTTTGATAAGCTTTAAAGTAGTTCTTAGTCTAAAATTAATTTGAGGAAGTGAAAAGAAATCTTCAAAACATCTGTTATCAACAGGAGAATGATTATGTCTGAAGAGGTCTCCAAAATATTTCTACACAGGAAAGCCTGTTCCTTTAAAGAGGGTGTGAGCCACCTCTGCAAACCTGGAGAGCTCATGAGAACCAGAGGGTCCAACTTTCTGAAGAGTAATTCATCAAGTGTTCCCATGCATGTAGCAAGGGCCATTCCTTTTACACCTACACCCTTTCTTAAGGACAGGATACACACTGACACTAAGAACCATGTATCCTCTAACTTCAGGTTCTCTTCCAATACAGACCTCAACTCAGTGAAACATTGTGAGTGAAACTGAGATTACTTTAAATAATGAAGCTAGATAATTTTACTTTTTTCAAATATCAACAATAGAACATAGATTCCATATCACAGACTCACAAACAAAAATACTTTTCAGAAAATGTCAAAATATAGATCATGCAGAGCTATGTGAGAATTCATTTATTTAAACATTATTTAACAAATGCCTTTCCAAAGATGAAGATATACCGATGCATGAACATAGTATCCATCAGGTATGTAATAAGGATCAATTAATACAAATTTATTCTTATTAACATAATTATTTAATTTAAAGCATTTGAATAGTTATATTTAATAATGATGTTTGTCAAGGGTTATTACTTAAATGCAATAATTTGGAGAAATTTTAAATGCAAAGCTTTAGAGAATAACTAAAAACCACACTAATGATCCACACTTTGGAATATAACAGTGTTGGAACCAGTGTTTCTGTGTTATATCAAATTACATAACACTTGGATGAGAATCTGAACATGTAAATGAGTTCTAGAATGTATGATAGATATTGTGAAATAGAAAATATTCAAAGGAAATGGGGGTAGGGGAATTGAAGAGAGGAAAGAAAAAATGTGATGTGAAAAAAGGAAAATAAAGCACATGGGTATAGAGGGTGGGGATTGTATGGTGGGCAGGGAGACAGTAAAAATGAGAATTAACTTGTGTTATATACTGGGAAAAATTTTCAGTATTGAGCTTGATGATAATGTGTATATAAAATGTACTAATAAACTATTCAATAAAAACCTTGGATCCATTCTATCAATTATTTAGGGAAGTATTTACTGAGCAGTATGTTGTGTCTAGTACAAATACGTGCACTGTAGACACAGTGATACATTAAACAAAATGTGTTCTATGTTTGTTCAGACTGTGCCACTTTAGCTGTAGCAACAGCTTCATCATGATTATACATAATAGTGAAAATAGTTTTTCTATCTTCTAATATTATTGACTATGGGTATTTGTATAGATAGTCAGATTAGAAATTGCTCTTATTCTTCCTTTATAGAAAATGTTGAGCACTATCTCTTTTATTAATCACATGTATTGGGTGTTACCTTTGAGTTTTATTTTAGGATTGTAGAAAAAAGACTGCAAACTATTTATTGTAACTAAGGAAATTAAAACTTATGGAACTGAAAACAATTTCATTCAAGTAAACCTTCTTAAAGTCAGAAAGTGATGAAGCCCTGTCTAGTCATTATAGATGCCACACTTTACCCTCTGCAATATGTGTCCTTGTATCTCCAGAAAATGTCATGCACACTAAGAATAAATATGCTTCATTTCTAAAGTCACTTTATTATCAGATAGAAAAATGAAAGCATATTTAACCTGAAAATACCACTGTTGCAGATCATCTTTCTGAAATACTCATTCTCCACAGCTTAATGAGAGAAATAGTATCCAGGGCCACAATGCCAATTCTCTACACTTGTTTCTTTTGTTACAAGGATTGTCTGACAATTCTCGAAGCTCTCAGTGGCGTGTCTCCCATAGAAGCCAAGATCTGCACCATCATTTTTCAGTTACAGCTCTACATCTGGATATTCTGCAAATACCCCAAATTCCAAATGGAGCTCATTGCAATTCCCATGTTCTCTCTTTTTCTTTATTTGTGTATGTCCATTCAGGTGAAGAGTGAATAGTTAAAAAATATCCTTCTGCCTGCCTTTCATGCATATAAAATCTATCTTCTAATCTGCTGTGAAATTACTGCCCTTCTATTCCTATCATCACTATTCTACCTCAGAAAAGCATCATTTTTAGCAGAGATGACTATTAAAGATTCAACAATTTTGTCCTACTGTCCTTGACATGTTTGTCATTCACAAACTGACACACTGTTTCTCCAGCTTGTCTTGTGTATCTCTGTATCCTAAACTTAAATTTAGTTATGAGGAATCTTCACACTGATTTCCACAGAGGTGGTATGAGTCTACATTCCCACCAACAGTGGAGAAATGTTCCTTTTCCTCTGCAGCTTCACCAACATTTGTTGCTGGCTAATTCTGATATGACAGCCATTTTTTGTGGAGTGAGATGAAATCTCAGTGTTGTTTTCATCTGCATCTCTTGAATGACCAGTGATGTTGAGCATTTCTTCATATACTTAGGTGCTCTTAATTCTTCCTCTGAAAAATATCTGTTCATTTCAGATAACCATTTTTCAACTGGGTCTTTAAATTTGGGTGGACTGACTTTTTAAAGCTCTTTATATATTCTAGATAGTAGCCCTTTGTCTGAAGAACAGCTGGTAAAGATTTTTTTTCCATATTGTTGATTGCCTTTTCAGTCTGTTGGTGATTTCCTTTGTTGTGCAAAATTTTTTAAATAGAATGAGATCCCATTTGTTGACTTCTTCTGCCAAATCTTGTGCCAGAGAGTTTTGATCAAGAAGTCTTTCCCTAAGCCAGTGTCTTCAAGAGTTTTACCTAACCTGTTTTGCAGTAGGGTTAGTGTGTCTGTTTTAATATTTAGGTCTCTTATCTGCTTTGATTTTAGCTTGGCACACACTGAAAGAAACAGGTCTAACTTTAGTTTTTGGCAAATTAAAGCCCAATTTTTCCAGCACCATTTGTTAAAGAGGTTATCTGTCCTCTAGGATTGGAGGTCCCATTTGACCTGGCCATACTCTTCTAAGTATATACACAAAAGAATTAAAAGATTCATATCACAGCAACATATGTGCACCTATGTTTATAGTAGCTCATTTTTTAATTGCTAAATCTGGAAACAACCAAAATGTCCACCAACTGGAGACTGGATAAAGAAGATATGGTTCTTTTATAGAATGGAGTATTACTTTTGACATAAAAAGCAGTAAGATTGACTTATTCATACTCAAATGGATATACCTTGAGGACATCCCCATAAATGAAATAAATAGGTCACAGATGTGTAAATATCATAATTTTTTTCTCTGATATGAGAAAATGAAGTTGTAAATGATTTGTAGTATGTATAGTTGATACTGTGAAGTAGAAATAGAAAATACTTAAAAGGAAAGAGGGTGTAGGAATAAATAATGAAGAGAAAAAGAATGTGATAGTAATAAAGAAAAAAGGAAACAAAGCTTATGTGTATAGGGAGTGGGGGGGTTGCAGGACAGGGAAAGGGGAGAAAATGAGAATCACATCATGTCATATTTTGGCACAAACTCTCAATGTTGAATGTGATGATGGTACAAACTCTCAATGCTGAATGTGATGATGATGCATATTCATAATGTGCAACAAAGATTTAAATTAAAAATATAAAAGCAAAGTTCAAAACTTGCAAGTTTATAAAATGAAATATTTACATTTAACTTACTATGATTGTTACTTTCCTCAGTAGGCACCAGCTAACTTATAATGGAATAAAGAACTTTTGCACCTTTAAAAAAATTTAGTTATGAGTACAACAGTTGTCCCCATACACATTCAATGTTAAATAACAATACTGTTTAATAGTAAGGTATCTTCAGTCATAACACATTTTATTTTTAAGTATACAAAAGAGTGAGTTTTTTGTGAAGACTTAAATTTTGAGCAGTTTTAGGTTTATAGAAAACACAAGCAAATGTGGTATCCACATGTTTCTTCTCCCCATCTGAGATTCCACTCGTATTAGCACCTCTTCTTAGCATGTCGCAGTGGTCACACTTTGATGCTTTGCTCGCTTTTATTTTCTGTTGTACTTTAGAGTAAGTTGGAAAAATTGCACTTTGTATTTTATAAATGTCAAACGAAATTTCTAAAGAAGTGAGCCAAATATGGGCTAGCATTAGTGATATTTGCTAAGGTATTTACTTGATTTTTGCAAATAGCTGTTAAATACCACAAATATATGAAGTATAGCACTAAGTTAGGAGGACTGAAAGTTGGATGAGATAAAACCCCTGCCCTCCCTGAGTTCCCAGATGTTGGAGAGAAGACAATTGACAACCCAGTCTTTAGGGCAGGCTGTGATGAAGTCTATGCACAACTTCATGTTGGTGAAAGAGAGGGAAAAGTATTTTTATTAGTCCTTAGTAATTTGAGCAGATACTGGATTTTGATTTTTTTTTTAAATTTCTGAATAGAACATGCTTTGGTCATAACCATCACCCCAACGCACTTCCATACACTCTCCTCCTCCTCCTCCTTCCCCTTATTCTCTAAAGAGAATGTATTTTTTCAAGCAACATTGAGTGCAGAAGGTACTAAAGAGTTTGCCAGAGAATAATATGCATTAAACTGAATGTCGAAGTCTGAATGAGATTTAGCAAGTAAATAGGGAAATACAAGCATTTCCAACTTGAGGAAGAGCAGATATGAAAGTATAGAAACCCCAAACCTGAAACTATAGGGTGTTCTGGTTGCTAAAGAAAAGGAGTCTAGAAGTTAATAGCAAACAAGAGAGGCAGAAGTCAATAATAAATTAATCTATGTCTAGGCAATATGATTGACTCAAAAGTAGGAAAAGTCAGACAATTAAGAATGGAAACAAATAGTTGTATTCATTTATTAAAATGATCACTGCCGATTGTACAAAAAAATAATTGAAGGGGAAAAAATGATGGAAATAGAGCACTTACAAATGGTAAAAGGAGCAGGAATTTGGACTAGCATGGATGAAGGCACAAGAGTAGGTAATAGAAAAAGGAGAAAAAGGAATCAGGATGTGTTATGTATATGAAACAACACCCCATGATAATTTTTATTATTATATACAACAAACATGCACTAAATGTTTTAATGATTACAGTCCACTAGTAGAGTAAAATAAGTTTAAATAATGCACCTATGTAAATATGTATGTATTCAGACTTTTCAGGTAATTAATGGAAAGATCAATGCAATATATATACTTTTTTGAATGATTAAAGAACGAGAAGTTAAACTCTGAGTACTATCTTGAAAACAATAAATTGGTGGTGGGACAGATTGAGGGCTTGAGAATATAAAACATAACACAAGTAGCAAAATTAAAGCCAAATAAACACACTGTGTTACATCTCCCTATTAAGTGTGAATGGCATGCCCAAAGATTTAAAATATATGAAAAAATATATGAAGAGAAAAAAATGAATAATGTAAATGAGCCTAACACTGTGATATAGAAAACTTAAAACTGAAAGCATTAGTGCTGTAATGGTTGATTTTGAGTCCTGACGTGTCTGAGTAAAGGAGTATCTAGTACTTGTCAAGGTGGTATTTTGGGTAAAATTATTATGGCATTTCCAGAGGAGACTATCTGGTGAGTCTCCCAGGACCAGACGAGGAGTATCTATCTTCACTCAGCTAGTAAGACTTGTAATTCACTCAGCTAGTCAGACTTGAATCGAGAATTCCACGGTCGACCCCTCTTGGTCTGAGGTGTTTGGACGGATGCAGTCTCACACAACTACCACAGTTTCAGCATCTGTGGCAGCATGTGATGAGACGTCTTAGCTTCTATAGCTGTATATGTTACTCTTCACTTAGTTTTTGCCTTTTTTATTACTGTTTGTGAAATATAATAAATACTCTTCATAAGGAATTGGTATGTATACATATCATGTTCTTGATACCTTTTACTCCTGCTTTTACTCCTTTGCCTCCGGTTTTCTGCACCCACTGATCCCCTTCCCTTCTCCACAGAGGTCATTTCCCTGTTAAACACATGAGCTGTGACTCCCAATAAATTTTCCTGTCGTTATTTCTCTCTCTCTCTCTCTCTCATACGCATATGATTCTGTCTCTGCAAATTCTAATACAAGAGGCAATATTAGTATACAAATTATTATCATCATAACCACCATCATTACAATCATCAGCAATTTTTGTTTATCACATTGTCAGGTACTGTATTAAGATCATTGAAAACACTTGGGAAATAACACCTCTGAGTTACATAAAGCCAAAGCTTTTAGAATAAAAAGAACAAATGTGAACATAAAAATATTTTAAAAACTTTTTGCTGATCACTTAATCATAAATCAAATTAGTAGATTGAATAATGTCATAAATATTGTGACTCTTAGGCATGAAATATATACACTCTTAAAACAGTCAAATATTCATAAGGCATATATAAAATTGATCATATCCTGGGTCCAAAAAATTCTCAAAAGAAACAGAATAAATCATATAAATCTTCTTTATCTTATTTGACAGAAACAAAAATTAACTTTTATATTAAGTGTATTTCTTAAAGGACATATTAAACCTCACAGGAATCAAAATAATAAGAGATAGTATTCTTGAGTCAGAAAGAATATTAGCGTTTCCAATTAGAATGTACCAAAAAACAGTGAATGTACAAAACTATGCCCTACAGAAAACCTTACATCTGAAAGTAAGAAATATAAAAATAAATGAACTAAATATTCTTCTCAGAGAATTGTGGTAGGAAAATGCTTCATAACACCCTTGATTTTTAAATGTAATAAGGATCTCTAACCAATTGACCTTAAGAAAGAAAAGTCTAATGATGTGCCTGGCCTAATCACATGATCTCTTCTAATTGGATCTAGAGATAGAGACAAGCAGAGATAAAAATCAAGGGGTAGATAGGACATGTCCTTGTAAGCTTGGAGAACACAGAGATGTGGTAAGAGCATGAACAGTCTTTCCAAACTAAGAAAAGTCCTTCGATGAGAACAAGAAAAGTCACAGGAATCTCAGTTCTGTAACACTTTGCACTGTAACACACAAAAAAATGAATTTTGTTTTTTTGCTTCTCCCCTTTCCATCCAGTTTATTGTCTTGCTCAGTTAGTTCATTCTGTTGGGTATCATGAGTTTATGACCTTCATTATTTTTTGAAGATATTCTTCATAATTTTTTGGAGTGCAGGTTTTATGTTTTTGAAGTTTTTCAGCTGTTCTTTGTCATGGAAGTATCTTATTTCCCTGACAATGCTCACAAAGATAGTTTTGGTTGATATATCAGTCTAGGTTGGAGGTTGTTCTCCTCTAAGACTTGAAATACTTCATCCCAGGCTCTCCTTGCTTTGAATTTACAGATGTGTAAATGCTGTGTCTTTTCTCTGATATGAGAAACTGAAAATATAAATGAGTTCTAGAATGCATGATAGATGTTGTAAAATATAAAATATTCAAAGGGAAATGAGGGTAGGGATAATGAAGAGAAAGAAAAAAATTGTGATGGTAATTTAAAAAAGGGGAACAAGCTTATGTATACAGGGATGGGGGATTGTAGCATGGGTAGGGGAATGGGAAATATGAGAAGTCATGTCATATTACTGATACAAATTGTCAATGTTGAGTGTGATCATAATATGTACATTAAATTTCCCTATTTCATAATAAAAAAGAAGTTAATTTTACAAACAATAATAATACTAGAAGTAGAATTTCTCCTGGAACCTGCAGAAAGCACTCTGACCAGCATCTTTTTGATATTCTTACCATACATCCCAAAATGCTGTACCAAACTTCTGACCAAGAGTAGCTAATAAATGGGTGTTGTTTTTTAGCTGCACAACTTATTCCAACATTCCTAGGGAGATGGTATACTCACTGAAATAACTCCCATGAAATTAATATGAAAGAATCCATAAGGATGACAACATAACCATAAATAAATAAAATTAGAAAATTGAAACATGTAAAAGCTGGTTATTTTCAAAAGTAAAGTATGTAAACCTCTCAAGATACTAAAGGGAAAATGTATAAAAACTGTAATTCACAGGGCCAGGGCTTTTAGCTTAGTGTTTAAGGCACCTGCCTTGCAAGCTCAAGGTCCTGGGCTCAAACCCTGGTGACCACATGCATCAATGCAGGGCATGGAGATCACGCCTCTTAGCAGTCAGTACCACATACCATAGAGCTGGGTGTGGTGGCTCAGGCCTGTAATCCTAACACTCAGGAGGCAGAGGTGGAATAATTCACAACGATAGGTATGGGAAGAAAGATATAACTGAAGACATAAAACATTCTTTCTCAGACTAATTTTGTGCATCAAATTATGGTCATGAAATTTAAACACATGTGAAAGGGAAATCTTTTGCCATAAACTTGGGTTACACACTGATTAAAGAAATTAGTAGTTTCATGACTCAGGTGGTTTCAGTTTGTAGAAGCTTTTAAGAAGACATGCTTTATTTATTTTTCTGAATGGAATGATGTGAGCAGCTACATTTTTAATACTAAACTAACGAGACATAGAAAATATTACATCTACATACAACACAGTATGTATCTTTAATTTCACATGTACCAAATTTTAGTGTACTATTGTCAAAACAGCTTCAAGAATATCCTACATTAAAAAATTTGTAGGTGTTATCAGAATAAAATTACTGTAAAATTCAATGTAAAATGAAATTAGACATTTTGGGTATATGACATAAATATTTTTAGTACAATATTTTAAGGGCAAATTAAGAAATCTAACCAAAAAAAAAAAAAAAGAAATAAATCAAACACCACTAGAAAATATTTTGAAGTAAATAATAATTAATAAATAACAATTGCAATATATAGAAGATGCAAAACTTTCATTTTTGACCACAATTTTTTTTGTAGTTTATTTGTCCAATTTAGGTATGTATTATGATCACACTTAATCTGTGGGGATTTAAACCTATACATGACATCTTGGTTCTTATTTTTTCCCCATTTCTCTACTTTCCCCCATTTATAAAAACTTTGTCTCCATTTTCTTCTTCTTTACTTCTATTTTTTCCTTCCCCTCTTTCATTCTCCTCATTCTTTCCTCCCTGGGACCCTTCCTTTTGGACCTTTACTTTCATGATCCTGTTCCTTAGCTGAGTGGAGGAGAGTAAATTCAACAGCTATGAAACGAGGGTATGAAACAGCCTTCTAGACATCTGACAACAGTGCAAGGATGTGATTCATAACAGCAAGGCAGCAAAGTGATGGTCACAATCACTGTAGGTAGTTCAAGAAGCAAATTTCAATTAACTGCATCAGAGAAATCCAGACAGACAGATTTACGGTTTTGCAAGTTGAGAAATCTAAGGAGAATTTTTGAGGCCACATTAGCAAAGATCAGTAGGGAAGATAAATGTAAGAAAAAAAGCTCACTGATTACAATAAAACTCTAGATATTACTACCTAAAAGAGTGTTTTTCAAAGTATGCAAAATATTTGCTATGAGAAATGTATTTACATGTAACTTTGATATACATCTTTTAAATGAACAATTTGAAGAAATTAGCTGTATTTTGTGTAATTCAATTTTTGGTTATGTTGACTGAAACATATTTTCATATCTGTTAAATTTAAAAATAATTAATTTGGACTTGTAGTTTAGACAGAATTTCTTTTTTTCAATTTATTTCTGTAGAAAGTTGCCTTTCTTATTCTTTATAAAAATTGTCTTTGGAGCATTTGGAGAAAATTTACAAAAAAAACTACCAAAACCTGATTCTTTGTCATGTATGTTTAAAATGGACTGCCCCACAAGGAGACTATATGTCTACTGTTCAAATTTTCTTAATAATGTTTTATATATATAAATTAGTTTAACACTGAATTTTGTGCATATTTCTGGTTAAGGCATTTGAGAGCACTCTGTTAGGGTAAACATCACTTGTAAATACAAGTGATGATAATTAGTATAGTGTCACTTAAGCCAAAAAGATTATTAAGAATTCTCTTGAAATATCTTTCCGAAAGTCTTTCCCACTAAACTGATGAAATTCATTATCTGCTTTTGAATTGTGCACCAAGTTACCATTACAGAAAATATATTTTTGAACTTAATTTTCCAGATTATCAGCTCAATTATTCTGCCTTTCTAAGTAGACATCTGTGAATGATATTGAGCAGCATAATTCCATAAAACTCTGTAAGAATACTAATAAGAGTTTGAGCACCTGACTCTCATGCTTCAAGCTGAGGATGTATGATGCTCTTTATCTTGCTTTAGTTTAGCTGGTTTAATTAGATCTATAATTTCTGTTTTTTTTTTTTTTTTTTTTTTTTTTTTTTTTTTTTTTTTTTTTTTTTTTTTTTTTTTTTTTTTTTTTTTTTTTTTTTTTTTTTTTTTTTTTTTTTTTTTTTTTTTTTTTTTTTTTTTTTTTTTTTTTTTTTTTTTTTTTTTTTTTTTTTTTTTTTTTTTTGTCTTAAGTGGGCCAAGAAGCATCTGTGATGATTACAAGTTCTGGACAAATAAAATAGATGTGTTTCCCTTACTCTCTTCAGGAACGTAGGGCATATTTTCGCCTGTTCAAATATTCATGTATTCATATGAAGTCCTTGATGTGTCTGTCTCCACTGCATAATGTTGGCACATTAGGGTCAAAGGCCCTGACTGTCGAAAGGAAATTCATGACACAGGTCTGGAGTTCCTTAATAAAATCAAGTTGTATTTCATCCATAGCCCACAAAGAATTGTGCATGCATGCGCACGTTAACACACACACACACACACACACACACACACACACACACACAGACGTGCTTGCCCCATAAATAACCAGTATGAAGTCAGATCTTGTCTGAACTTCTCAAAATGGTCATAGAACATTTTAATATTTAAATTTAAAAGAATGTTCTTGTATTTCTCATACCCATGAGGATATTTATGCTAATAGGGATAAATGGTGAATATATGTGCTGAAAACCTTCATGAGATTAAAGCGTATGTGTTTTGTAAGTTAACAAAACTGTAAAGTAAGGAACCTTTGAACTTACTGATGGGAATCAGGCAGTCTGACAGTCTGAAAAAAACGTGTATGTTTTTATCTGAGATTACATAAGTTCATTGGTTGGTGCCAAAACATAAATATTCCTTTGTTCATTGCTTATCATTGTGGTTGTGCTATATAAGAATAATTCTTGCCATCAGGAGCTCTTAGCACAGTGACATTAATATGTTATTAGTATTAGTGGTTTGTTTAACCATAGAAATATCTTGTTATGATTTTTCTTGAAAAGTTAATGTGGTAGCATTGCTTTACAATCTAGCTCTGATGCTCCCCTCTCTGGGACTGAATACTTATCCTACTAGCACTTAGTTATTATTCAATATTAACTAATAATAATGATTATCTTACCAGGATAATTATGACTTGATATTAGGCAATGTATGAAAATAGTTTAGAAACTGACTGGTACATAATAAGAACTCAATGAATGTTATAATAGGGAAAGAAATGACCATATTTGCCTTTCTGGTGTGCATTAGGAGCAAAGGAGCATTGGAGCAGGCTTCAGAAAATCAGTATCCTTGGTAACTTTTTTTTGTTTCATTCAAGAACTTTTTTC